>LUKR01000316.1:1010-22296 GCA_019395275.1 Puccinia brachypodii | reverse complement strand
TTACCCCGGTTCACTCATCACTGTGCTAATCACTACTGTACAGCTACAGTAAGTGAACACACTCTGACAACAAACCTAGGTGAGTTATCCCTGTAAAAATGATTGAATCAATACTTTATAGAAATAATATTACAAAACTTGATAGAAGTAATAATCTTAACAAAAAATAATGATAAGTAGATATGATCAACATCAGATAATAACAATAAGAATTTGAAGAAAGAAATACCTGATAAATGAGATCAGAATACAACAAAGTTAAAAACACAAAAACACAATGACATCAATTTGTTTAACACAAGGATTATCACAACAAAATAGCCTAAGAGAATAATAAAATAAACGGTCAATTACATGTAACAATCAATGATAAAATAGTATAAACCATGCTACCTGCCCAGAAGCTAAATCTAGCTCCTCCTGAATGTTAGAAATGTTCAATCAATGAGTGGAGTGTTGTAACTTGATTGATCAGCAATCAAATGAGACCTCAGAAGATTTTGATTGATGAGGATTGGATTTGTGGTGAGAAACTGATAAAGAAGGGAAATATGAAAGTTATTGGCAAAGGATGCAGTTACTTGCAGAAAAGAAGGATGACACAATTGATTTGGCTGTCATGAAGATATACAAGGATTCATAGATGATTATGCATAAAATGTGCAAGTTTGGATTTCACAACACTCCTCCTAAATACACACATTTTCCAAATGTAATTGTTTGAAAGCACCAGCTAATTTGATCTTGCCAAAGGGTTTTGTTAATATATCCGCTATCATATCAAAGGTACTGATATGTTTGATATGTAAAACCTTTTGAATCATGAGTTGTTGAATATATTGAAAATGGATTTCAATATGCTTAGTGTTTGGATTTAGTTGAGGTTCTTCACTTATTATAACCGCACCGGAATTGTTGTTGAAAATTGTTGGAATGTCTATTTGAATATTGAGGGAAGTAATTAAATTTGACATCCACCTAAGCTGTTTAGCACACTTGTTAATAGCAATGAATTCAGCTTCAGTTGTATATTGAGCCACGACTGATTGCTTCTTAGTCGTCAAAGAAATAGGATTTCCAAAGAAAGAGATGACATAACCGGACATTGATTTTTTGATCACTAGTGAGGAGCCGTAATCTGCATTGGCCCAGCCAACAAGAGCATCCAATCTACTACCCTTAGTATAAGTAATCAAAACGTCCTTTAAGCCTTGAAGATACCTTGGTAGATGCTTGACCAATTACCAATGAGATTCAGTCGTAGAATTTGTGAATTGGGCCAAGATGTTTACTGTAAAATCAATATCTGGACGAGTATGGAGTGCCAAATAATTCAACATTCCAATAGCTTTTTGCATAACTTTTTCATTGATGAAAGGCAAGTCCCATGCAATAAGTTGATGAAAATTCAAAGGGGAAGGAGCTTTCACAGGATTAGAATCATTCATACCGAATTCATTGAGTATTTTTGAGGCAAAGTCGGATTGGTGAATAAACAAAGATTTGTTCTCATTCCAGACTAGAGTATAACCAAGATGTTGTGTTGGATGTTCCTTGATCTTGAGAGAATAAGTTTTTTGAATATTATTGAGAAATGTAAGAACTGCTGGGCGTGATTTTCCAATAATTAGTCCGTCATCAACATGCATGTGTAACAAAATTGAATTGTCCCAGTTATGAAAAAGTGCATTTTCAAGGATAGAAGCAGTGAAACCAATTGAGTTCAATGTTGAAACCAAATGAGCTTTCCACATTTGAGGTGCCTGCTTTGTTCCGTACAGAGATTTTTGAAGTTTCCAAACCCATCCTTTCTTCTTTGGATCCGGATCTTCAAAACCAAGAACTTGTGATACATAAATCAAAGCGTCAATGTCACCGTACAGAAAATCCGTTTTGACATCAAACTGAAAAACATTGAGATATTCATTCACCGCAAGAGAGAGCATCATTTTTAGTGATTCGTTTCTGGCAACAGACGAGTATGTTTCAAAAAAATGAAGCATATGTTCTTGATGATTTCCAAACACCACCCAGATAGCTTTGTGTCTTGAAACTTCTTTAAATTCATTTAGTTTCCTAGTGGATAACCACATTCCACCAATGATTTTATCATCAGAAGGAGGCAGAGTTGAAATTCCAGTGTTCTTGACTTGCAGTGAGTGAAATTCAGACAAAATCTCATCGCTCCATTCAGCTTCATGCTTATTATCTGTCATAGCTTCATTGATGGATACTGATTGGTTGAGATTGAGTTCAGGAAATTCATCATCCATTACAACATTCAAATCAGGTTAGACGGGATTCATACAACGCAAGCCTTCAATGATATTTGATGGATCAATTTTTGAACTGATGTCTTTTGAAGCTTTTTGATTTGCATTATTCCAAGTATACGTATAGCACTTGATTGCTGGAGGTAAAACAGATAAAGTGATAGGAGTTGATAAATCAATAGTTGGAGATGGAGGAATCGGAGGACAAGATGGGGGAGAAGATTCAATCAGAGCCGGAGGTGTAACCGGAGGTGAGGGTAGAGTTTCTTCATGGTGGACATTACTAGATTTATCCTCTGGAATGTGAACCAATATGTAGTCTTCTTTTGCATTAATTTTCTCAGGTACAAATGATGTGGGCAAAGTTGAAGATAACTTAATCATTGCTTTTGAAGAACCATAAGGAAAAGTTAATCTGGAAGGGGTGAAGTCTTGACTAATGACGATTTTACAAGATATAGGATCAAAAAATCGCATAGCATCCAATTTGGGCTCATAGCCAAGGAATCAAAGTGGTTTGGAAGGGGGAAGAGCTTTTGAAGAAGGTGATTGATTATGAATGTAAACCTTGAGTCCGAAAGGAACCAACGTCTGAATGTGTCTAGATTGTTCAATCTTCAATTTGGAATAGATAAGAATAGACATTGGAGATTTCAAATCAAGCAAGACAGAAGGTAACATGTTGATCAAAGTTGAAGCAAATTTTGCTGCCTTGTCCCAATAATTGAGCGGAACCGTGCATTGAGCAAGCACACATCAAATTTTGACCAAAAGAGTTTGATTGAAACGTTCAGCTAAACCGTTTGTTTGATGTGAGTAAGCTGGGCCTTGTTCTAAAGAGATTCCTTGTTCAAGTAGAAAGTTTTTTAGAATATTTGAACCAAACTCACCACCACAATCAGTATGTAAGATGGCAGGATAGAAATCAATTTGATTCTTGATTTCATTGATGTAAGACATAATTTGGGATTCAGATTGATCTTTCTTTTGAAGCAGATAAATTCGGTTGAATTACGAAAAATCATCAATCATCACCAAAACATATTTGAAACTGCTGCAAGAAACCAGAGAAACCTGCAAAACGTCCAAGTGAATCATTTTGAAAGGAAGGGGATTTGAATGAGAGGTACGCTTTGATTTTGCCCTCACATTCAGCTGAAGAACCAGTTTGAGAGTTTTTTGGTATCTTCATTAGTTTGAAGAATTTTTTGACGTAAATATCAGATGGGTGACCAAGTATGATATGCCAGTCTTTCAACAATTGTTTTTCACAGATAGAGAAAAGCAAATTGGCGGTAAAATGATTAGAACTAGAGGAAACGTATAAATTGCCAGATCAAGGAAATTTTTCAATAATTGACAATCCCATGCAGACAGTAATGATTTTGTTCTTGTGAAAGATTCTGAAACCGTGATTTTCCAATTGAGAAACAGAAATGAGATTACATTTACTGGCAGGAGCCAAGTAAACTGGATTAATAAAATATTTTCTGAATTTCATTGATCCAATATGAGTAATTTCAATTGAACCCAAGTATGTTCTCATTTTCTTCTTGATTGGCTTCATATCAGATAGAGGACAATGATCTGATACTGTTGATTTTGATGCTCTGGTATTGAGAATCAAACAAACTTCAGGAGAATTTGTACCAACATGAAAATTATTGTCTTCATCAATGAAAAAACCAAAGTCATCTGAATCATTTTATTCATCAATTGCCTCAGCATGATTGTCATTATCATTTTTGGAAGATTCAATTGCATTAAGATCTTGAGATTGAAATTTCTTTAACGATTTGATTTGATCATGAATCAGTTTTTGAATTTTACTTTTCTTCAACTTGTTGTTTGATCCAGATGGACAATTCTTAGTCGAAGCAACATTTCTGAATTGTTGAGAAGGTGAAGGTAAGGCTTTAAATTTCTCTTTTTTTGGTCAAATGAAATTAGATTGAGAAACAGAATTCAAAGCTTCAAATGGTCTATCACCATGAGTGTCTTCAATATTCATACAAGCGGCGAGTTTTTCAAAAGTGAAAGGAGAAACATTGTATAAATTTTGAATAAGAGCTGAAAGAGTATCATCATGTCAAAATATTTTGAGAAAGAAAATGCCGGCCATTTGCGGATCAACACACATAGTCAGAGTGGTAACCGTAAATGATGATTTGACTGAATTATAAAAATTTTGAAACTTTGAAACATGAGCACCGATTGATGTGCCTGGAGTATAATCACAGCAAACCAATGTGTATAGTTTATCTCCAAGTTTAATGAGAGATGTTTTGCCACACGTATTGGCTAAATCCTTCATTGCGTCTGTAAAAGTGTTTGCAGCAGCAGCAATAGGTTTAAGATTGGAAGAGAGACATTGTTGAAGAAGAGTAAAAGCAAGTGCAGATTTTTTTCATTCTTGTGAGCTTCAATCCAGACAGGATTGAAAATTTCTTCATGACCTTGTCCAGTTAAAAGATTGACAAAGAACTGTTTCCATTCAGTCCAGTTATCCCGATTAAGTTTGAGTAATTTTGTCTTCTCTTGATGTTCATTGCCACTAGATGAATCGTTCATCAATGTTTTATCCTGATGAGTCAACATTATAATTGCTTGACCTAGATTCACTGATTATTCTTACTTTAAGTTTTATAACTATCAAGTATTGACTCTTACTACCATGTAAAAATGATTGAATCAATACTTTATATAAATAATATTATAAAACTTGATAGAAGTAATAATCTTAACAAAAAATAATGATAAGTAAATATGATCAACATCAGATAATAACAATAAGAATTTGAAGAAAGAAATACCTGATAAATGAGATCAGAATACAACAAAGTTAAAAACACAAAAACACAATGACGTCAATTTCTTTAACATGAGGAATATCACAACAAAATAGCCTAAGAGAATAATAAAATAAACGGTCAATTACATGTAACAATCAATGATAGAATAGTATAAACCACACTACCTGCCCAGAAGCTAAATCTAGCTCCTCCTGAATGTTAGAAATTGTCAATCAATGATTCAAGTGTTGTAACTTGATTGATCAGCGATTGAATGAGACCTCAGAAGATTTTGATTGATGAGGATTGGATTTGTGGTGAGCAACTGATAAAGAAGGGAAAGATGAAAGTTATTGGCAAAGGATGCAGTTGCTTGCAGAAAAGAAGGATGACACAATTGATTTGGCTGTCATGAAGATATACAAGGATGCATAGATGATTATGCATAAAATGTGTGAGTTTGGATTCCACAACAATCCCTAGTTGCCTATTAGAACTCTGTGTTGATCTGGATGCGCTTAACAGCAAGCCTCTCAGCCTAAAGATTTATCTGATTTAGGATTTCCTTTCAACAGGAATTTACCACAAAACCTGTCTTTAAACTTTCATCATAGTGATAATCACTAATGTTCAGCTACAGTAAGTTACCACACTCTTACACTGCCCATAACAAAATTTCAGAGCAACCAAACTCTTGTGGATATTTCACTAACCTACTTGGAACCCCCAAAAATGCACTGATACAACTCTGGTCAACTAAACTCAAATCTAACATTATGTCAATCTGAAGACAAATCTTGAACTACTATGGTGAATGCTATTGAATCACTGTGAGGATGTCTGTTTGAATTTTGAAAAAACTTCATCATCTGATGTCTTGTTCTTAGTAAACCAATTAACCAAGGAACAAATATCTCACAGGAGGAACCAGCCATGGTATGGTAGATTCAAACATCCTCCCAGATCACTCATTTCACAATAATTGGCCTTGTATCCATGGTATGGAAGATCCAAACAACCTTCCAGATCAATTATATTAGAACAACTGGTTATTTATTCTTGTTCTTTTGTGATCTACTATACTTAGAAACCAAGGAAGAGAAACAACCACTGTGTCAGCTTCCTACTGTTTCAGAGACAACCTGGAAAAGTTACAAAGCATCATCATAAATAACAAAGTCCCTGTATCTAATTGATCTTGGCAATGGTGAAACCAATACAATACATGTACTGTGTATTGGGGTGTATTGTATCACTGATCAGATACAATACACATTTTCCTTGAAGCACATATCTACTTTACAGATATTATACTATACACATGTATCTGGGGGTAGTACCAGGGCAAACATTGATGGATTTTCTACAGAGGAAATCAATCAATGATGACATGATTTCTTTCTATAAAGAAAAGTAGAAAAATTAAATTTGATCAATTTCCTGAAGAAGAAATCCATCAATGTTTGTAGTGTATACATGGATATTTCATATGTATTGTATTGTATCAGAAATTTCATGGTCTCCAGATACAACACACAAGGTTGAAAAACTATGTATTGGGCAATAAAGATACAATACACATATTGTATCTGTTGCACAGTTGGGCTTATAGATGCCCTGAATTTTTATTGCAGAATCTGTGCTTCACCCCTACTTGGGCTGTACTTCAGATAGAAGCATATCAGTGATGATTATACCTAGATTACTGAACTATAGATATTATGATAATGTAGTTCAAACTCTCTTCCTCTCTCCTTTCTCCCTAAGCTTGTCTTCACTTGAGTTTCCTTTTCACTAATATCTTTAGAAATAACATTATTTTTATAGAAACTCAGGATTTTGATCCTCTGTTCCCCCTGAAACCTATGGTGAAGAACTCCCAGTCCTTAAAATCTATCTTCTCATGCAAAATAACATAGGGTCACCAGCTGGAAGTAAGAGCATCTCCAGCAGAGCAGGGATATATTACACTGGCTTTTCAAAAATTCACATCAACCTCCAGGTCTCTCACCTGCCATTGTTTTGAGGTGCCTGCCTCAGAAAGCTGCTACAAGGATGGGAAAGTAGTCAGCTGGGATAAAATTTAGAACTTTGCTTGGTTTGGCCATATTGTACCTCCTGGGAGAAAGGTCCTAAAACAAGGAAGTATCAGAGCTGCATTGAGGATTGGGGACTACTAGACCTACAAAGGCCTATTGTACCAGCTCAACTTAGAGGAAAGTTGAATGATTTAAGTTGTGGTCTTCTCAATCCAGTGCAATCCACCCTTGCTATTCTGGAGATGCTCTAAGCATTTATTCCTACTGATTGACCTATTTTACATGTATTCAGATGCCTTGGATGATATTATTTGCCTGTTTGAAAGAAACCTTTCCAGAGAAGCAAGGCATTATTGACAGTGGGAAATATTGTGAAATGATCATTTAAATTGCATCTTCTCATATAGACACATGTTGTGATTAATTCAAGTCCATTCACACATCATTACTACATGCAGCAATAATGATTTAGGCCCTGTTTTGCCACACCATGATGTGTGATATGTCATAGGGGGTTTGCCTTGGGGGCCGATCGGACCTCACCAAAAAATGTATTCCAATCACCTTTCGGGGCTCAATTTTTCTGCCACGGGGGTCGCACAAATAACAAATTACGGTCCTGCCAAACAGGGCCTTAATTGAGCTACCTCAACTGACCAAACTAAATAAAATAAATGAAGATATACCACAGCAAAGACCCCAAATGACTAAAAAAAGGAAATATGAGCCTAATTATTGATGTGATTCATATTTAGATTTATATTGATTTAATTTGATCTATGTATATAGGGTAAAACAAAGAGTATAATAAAGAAACTTGGTCTAATTACTTTTTTTTATCAAGTGATTACAAAAGAAGAATACCAAGGGGATATCAAGAATAGAAACAGAGAGAAGAAAAATGAACATTGGATCAATAAAAAAAAAAAAAAAAATTAGGATTGGTTTCTAGATTTGACGCCTCTTCGGTCATTATGAACCAGTTCGAGGTGTTGATTAATTTTCAAGTCTAAAAATTCAGAAAACCTATTAATTTGCTCGACCAGGTTGAATACACTCTTCAAACAAGTGTCGCTAGCGACTGGGTTGTTGGAAGTGGTGTTATCATTGACACCACTACCGCTTTGTGCTTGAGTGGCGAGGTGCTTGATGGTCTGGTTGGAAGGGGGCGTCTGTCTATTCACTCCGTTTGAAGAAGGTCCACGGGTTGAGTTCCTAAAGTCGACCAGTTTGGCTTCGTATTCGATCCAAGAGGCTAGTTGACGGATCTCCTTGGGGTCTGAAATTCGGATCCATTGATCATTGGGAGATCGTTGTCCGCCTTCTAACATGTCTAGCTGCGCATCCTCTTTTTCACCAGTCTGGCCGACCATTGAAGGATCATTAGTCATAGTTGTAGTAGCCGCCTGCAATTTCTTTTGTTGTTGGCTTTTTCTCTTGCCCTTCACAATAGAATTCGTTGGCTCTGAACCATGGATTATCAAGCTGTAACTCCAGGCGTAAGCCAATTCGATCGGATCATTCGGATACAAGATACCAGGCGTACTGCTCAGGATGTAATACGTATTGTTCCGTGGGTCTTGTCCGATCGATTGGAATCTCAGTCGATTTGATGATTCGACTTTGTATTGATCAATACATGACATTCGGATCTCATTCTTGTGCGCACAGTCCGCTTGACTCATCTGATGTTGTTAGTTACGAGATTGGAACGTATACACGAATGCAAACCAGCCCCAAGCAAAAAAAAAAAAAAAAAAATTAGGAACTTTTTTTTCAACGAGCAAGAAGCTCCAAGCTAAATTATCATCTGAAATTTGAAATGAGACTGACATCGGCTTCCCATTCGGCCAAAGTCCGAACACGAGCGGTTTCTTGATCCAGCAGAGACTTGCTAGGTTTCGGGATTGGCTGTCCGCCATCTGGTGTGACCAGTAAAGATTTTTTAGACGGCATTTCCGCGAGTTTCTTAGCTTTCGTTTCTGACCATTTCTTGTTCAGCTGAGATCGTTCTTTCACAATGTCTGCTTTTGCTAGTTTTTCTCTTTCCAGTCCCTGTGTTGTTGTTGTTGTAGAATTCGAGAAAGGAAGGCAGCGTAAAGACGAACGGATATAAAAAAAATTTAGCATGTAGGTTCATCTCGAAGGGCACATACTCAAAATGATACCGGGAACAATCTAACCTGCATGAGATCTTCACAAAGCGTATGACCTCTCAACGCAATATCGATCAACCCAGAAATGATAGCTAGTTTCTTGTGCGGAGGGAATTTAACCCTTTGCAGTCGCTCATCATTCGGTTGCTCATTCGAAGGAGAACCATCGGACGACGAGATGTAAGGATTTTCCGTGTCGTTTTCGATAAGGAGCTCTAATCCTTCTTCCTTCAAAAGGCTTGTTGCGGCTAATATAACAAATTAATTCGTCAGATCTATCTCAAGATAATTTCGACTTCAAAGTGGTGGTAAGAAAATCGACAGATGAGAAGATACTCACTAAGCCAACAAGGTACTGAATTTTGGTGATACGGCATTGGAGTCATAGAGTTTTTACTTTCTCGTTTGAGCTGAGCCAATATGGCAGGACTTTGAGCAGATTTCAAGATCGGAGAGCCCCGTTCTGTAGATTGGTCATCAAGATCGAAATCCAATTCGATCAATCTAGCCAAACCGTTCATGATAGCTCTCATACCGCCTTCATCATCGATCCAAAAGTTCAGTAGATCGTCCATCGAGTCTATAATTTTCTCAGCCCTTTGAGATTCAGTCTTTGAATTCTTGGCTTCGGTTCCTCCTAGTCCAGGTATCAGTTCTTTAAATCGACAGAAGAATTCCCGAACATGTAACCTTCCCAAGATTTGTGCCGATCCCAGAATCCCAGTCGGCAGACACGAATATGCAGTGGGTGCCTGGACAACGTGAGGAGATCGTCTGATAGGTACTTTGTTTACTTCGGCCGTTGGCTGTTCATTGGCTTTATTCTCGGTTACTAGAGCAGCGGGAGCTGGTTTGGACGGCGCAGGGGTTTGTTTGCTGGTGGATGGTTCAGATTTCTGGGCTTTCGACCTTCCAACCTGTTGCTGTTTCTTTAGCTTTTTGACGATTTCGAGGTGTTTGGGATCTTGACTACTCATTTTCTTCTTATGGCCGTTCTTAGTACTGAGTTTGTTGGTCGGCTTTGGGGACTTGACTGTCGAACTTCCCGAAGTTTTCAGTTTCATCAATTTTTTATTTGACGCGTCTGGTTTAGCTTCTGGTTGATCTGGTTGAGCCTGTGATTGACCTGGTTGCGCCTGTGGTGGATCTGGTTGAGCTTGGGGCTGATCTGGGAGTAGAGAGGGCTGAGTTTTCGCCTTCTCACGTCGATTGGCTTCTTGATTTACCATGTCAGGACCCTGAATGAACAAATTCAAGAAGTGGAAACACGCGTCAGTTGGGATCAAAACGTGGAGCTGATGGATCTGAAGTAAAAAAAAAAAAGTATGTCTCAACAATCCGTACTTGGGCATTCGGGTTTACTGCCAGCAATTCACGCGCCGATGTGTAGCCCGCTTCGATCGCTATCTTCGCCAATTTTCTACGGGTAAAAATGAGCCATACCAGAGTGGAGCGGCAATCAGCAAACTGCCGCGGTGGTGTTCTTCGGGGCAGGTGACGGTGGAGCTTACCCAGTAGGCGGCAACCCTTTCTTCTTACGACAAATCGAGCAGTTGCAGTAATCTTTGCACACTGGACAGTCCCACTTGTAAGGAGCTTTAGCCGTAGGACGTACTTTTTTCAAATCTTCCCCACTAACCAATGTATATATATATATATATTTTCAGAAGGTGAAATCAACCAAGTTGACGTGAATACCTATGCTGGGTTCAATTTGATTTCCGTTTTGCAGAGCAATAGATATAAAGAGAAGGGGAGAAACTACTGACTATCTTGCTAATAGACATCGACCACAAAAGCTAGTACGGCAAGGTCCCAGGATAACAGTAGAGGGCTTGACACCAGAAGTAGAATTGGGAGTGCTAGTCGAGGGGGTTTGGATTGGTTCACTCTTCCTTTTTCTGCCGGTCGATCGAGGAAATTCTTCATTTGAACACATGATTATGTTCTCAACATGAACCTCGGCGCGACATTGATGGCATCTTAAAATATCAGGCGGGAGTGAATTATTCCTCTCAATCTTTGATTTGACTTCTGGGTCTGGTTTGCTCTTCTTTTGGCTGGTACTTGATGGTATCTCCGAAGTGGTTAGATTTCGTTTGGTGGGTATGGATCCGTTGTTGGATGAAGGGAAGCCAAGGCCAACTGGAGCCTTGATATGTTTCTTGGCTTGAGTGAAACTTGACGGTTTATTTGGATTGCTGATCGTAGCTTCAGGCCGAGTCAGGGTATCATGACTGACAACTCTGTGATTATCATTCTTAGCTAAACTTGCTGGCTGGGAAAAAAGGGCTGCCCGTGATATTGAGTTTCTGGAGGGGGTACTCGCGTTGAGCAGGTTTGTTGGCCCCCCTAAGGAGTGAAACTTTCGGTTGATGCTTGATTCTAATCGAGCAGGCGTGGGCGAGGGGTGGTCGAGGGGGGTAGAATTCTCTGAGGTTGAGACGCTGGGGTCTGGTTGGGATTCAACGGCTGAGTGGCGTCGACTGTTGGGCATGGTATAACGATGATAATAAAATTAGAACGGGACAAACAGGGTGCTTTTGAATACTCAGAAGTGCTGAAGTCAGTGTGAGGTTGTGGGGGATTGAAAGTAAGGAGGCAGGGGGATCCTCAAACAAATAGGAGGGGGGAACACGAGGCTCAGGGGAGCAAGTGTGCTACAGAGGGCGGGATAGAGGAACTACTCGAGAATTTAGGGAGGGGCTGAGGGCGGAGTCCTGGTGGGGGGAAGCGGGGCCTGAGCAGCTGGATGCCAGGGATCAAAGGGCTGAGGTTTGGATTCCGAAAGACAGAGATTTGATCTTCAACTTCTGGGGCATGAGCAGCAGGTTTGTCTGGTTGAGAAACATACTAAAGCCAATCTGGGGGGCCACGGTTGTCAGTTGTCCGACGGATGGTTTGAGCCAACCCCCTTCCACGCGGGGGGTCTGGTGGATCTTCATGAAGAGATTGCTATTGCATTCTCCCGCTGCAATTAATACCTCGGGTGTGGTTGGTTGCATACGTACCTCTTCGTGTTTGGCGGTGTTCAGTAACCATCTGCCTCTGCTTGCATGCCCCTTGCCTACGTCTTTATCCATTCTGTGTTATTTTTGCTCTATTGTTCTCTTTCCTTGGTTTATAAAAATTCACTTGGGCCCATACAAATATTTCCACTTCCGTGCTCTTCCTCTGATATACATGCGGTGAAAAATGAGCCAGAGACTGATGTAGGGCTGGCCACTTACAATCACAGGTGTGTTTTTTTTTCATTTGCCAGCAAATTGGGAATTTATAGAGTTCATCCTATGCTTTTGAATCACAATTTTAAAACCAATGACTGACACCTGCACTAACTCCTTCATGACTATAATGAGCCGTGAACTTCAATCACAGTAAATTTTTGACTACATGTTGCATATTTTGTTACCATGTACCAGTAACCACAGGGAAGCTTCCTGATTTTATTTACATCCTTCTTGCTTGTTTTTTGTTGTTATTTCAACCATTCCTGTCCTCTGGCCTTAGGCAAGGGTGGGCCTACTTTGCTGTAGTATCACTAGTACCATTAAAGTAGTGTTGGGCAGCCAATACTACTCAAATTCTTTGCTGGTGTTAGCAACCTTCTGCTAACGCTATGCATATAGGGAAACATAAAAGTGGCAGCTACACAGTGTTACATTGATTTTTGTTAGTTTGTTGCTGCTACACACACTTTAGTGCAGCACAGTAGAAACCCACTGACAGGCCACTGAATGGTATCAGTGGTAAAAAAAAAACCAATGCTACACTAACACTTTTTTGAAAGAATTTCTTTTAGCTCACTGTTGCTCTAGGTAAACTTTAGTCACATTCTCTTTCCTTTTTTTTTCTAATCAATATGTGTTGGGATTCCAAGCACTACAAAAGCAATTCAATTGCATTTTGTAGATGCGCGGTTACATCACATCCGCAAATGCAATGTTACCGTGCATATGTAAAATGTGATCAAATCCCTTTCACTTATAGTGAAACCATTGGATCACATTTTACAAATGTGCACTGACATCACATTTGCAAATGTGATGTTATCACACATCTACAAAATGTGATCCAATCGCTTTTGTAGTGAAGTTCTTACACAATATTGCAGCTTGCTGTGGTTCTTGGTTTTGAATAGAATGGCCATGCTATGAACACATGTCTCTTGATGAATGAATGATCAAATCTTACTTGTACTGGTCTTCTTTTCTCATGTGTGATCTCTTGGAGAGCTGTACTCCTGTGCAGGCTATTTGCCAGGTGTGTATTGCTCAACCCAAAAATTGGGAAAAATGCCTTTTATGCCCAGAATGGGGCTCAAACAAAGGATTTGTATGCTTCCCTATATATAATATCTCATGTAGTGGTCTTTCAATGCTTCCTGGGTGCACACTATGGACAAACAGCTGTTACAACATGCTGATGTGATGTCTTGTTGCAGCGGGTTGGCTGTGCCAACAACCTGGCAGGGCCATTTGGCTGTTGCAGCCCAGTCTTGTGACACCCGTGTTGTACCCAATCTGCTGTAACAGGACATGTTGGTGACAGTTGAGTGTCTGTAGTGACATCTGTACACCCTCTTGCTGGCCAACCCTGCTTGCACAGCTGTTGCATTCTCATTTTTAGCCCCTGATTGCCACCTGCAGCAGGTATGTGGTGCATTTCACTGCCAAAGGGGATGTATTGGTTACAACCCCCTGCGGTGAGGTTGGCCAAGGGCAACCCACATAAGATTGGTTCCCCAGACCCACCAATACATGCTTTTGCAGCAAAAATGTATTAGCAGGCCTGCCCAATAAAAGATCAGTTGGGCTGGCCAATGTTATATTGGCTGCCCCTGGCTGACCTCACCGCGGGGGGTTGTAACCCATACACCCCCTCCTGCAGTGTGTGTAAGCCCATATCTATGGCCTAGCTGTATGGGTTTTGTGGTCAAGTCTGTATTGGCTTGGTATAAAAAAAAGTAATGGCTGGACAGAATCCTTAGAGCATCTACACCTGAGGACCTAAACTTGGGGTGCTATATGTGGCATATAGGGACCCAAAAATCCATCTGGGTTGGACTGATAGTTTATTTGCCCACTGCTAGCTGCATGTGAGGCTATAAAATTTTGTGATCAGAGCTTGATCTGGCTGGGTGAGTTGTGACATAGAGGGTGTCACAGGGTGAGAGCCTTGGATGTGGGGCTCTTAGAGTCCCTATCTTTGGAACTCAATAGAGACTTTTGGCCTTGGGTGCTACTGAAGAGCCCAATTTGGTGGCTGGGTTTTTTGGTTTCCTGGTTACTAAATTGGGTATAGTGCCCCAGTTTAGCACCCTCAGTGGAGATTCTCTTAGCCCTTGTATTTTTGGAAGCAACAAGGTCTGAAAGTGTTGAAATTCTGTTTAATTTCTTCTTCTCTTACTCATGTCTTGTATTCATCAAATTAGAATGACATTCATAGTAGCACTTCTCTTAAGCAGAATGGTATTGGCTGTTACTCAATCTTGTAGTCCTCAAAACCTTTCTTCTAGTAAAAACTTTAAATGATTACAGTCTTGTTTGAAAAGTCTCATTGATCTTATTTATATCATATTTTTTCTCAAATGTTCTATATTAAAATCATTGTCACAAACATTTTTACATTTTTCACATATATACTTTCCTCTCTTTCTCTGCAATCAAATCATAAGTTCTCCTTATGATCAATGGACAAGCAACAGAATCAGGGATGAAGACCTGAAGCAGCAGCAACAACTGTGAGTACACAAACAGCCTAGTTGGACTGATGAAGTGGTGGAAACACAGCTGAAGAGAAATTGAAGATTGGGTGATCAGAAGGAAACAGTAATGAACAACAATTGGAACTGAGAGGTAAGAATGAAAGTGAGATACTGTGCATACCTGCAACCGGAGGCTGGATGTGAGTATGAATGATAATTGAAGATGAGAAATGAGAGGAAATACAACAGGGTGGAAGTACAGCCAATACATATAGAGTTCCCGCAGTCTCATCCTCAAGGTTCAAACCTAATTCATATAACGTGCAGCATGGCACAGGAGAGCATGCCTGGCTTGTGCCTCAATAATGATCATCCCTGGGTCACCTTGAGAACCCAGAGCCACCCAGTCAGTTCAAAAACACACTTCTCTTTCCTCTCAAGTTTTCTGCCCATAAACTATCAGAATTGTCACAAAAACTTCCAATGGTATACTCACCTTGTGGTTCTGGGGGAAGTGAAATAGAGGGTGGTCTGCTGAGGGATGGTGTCATGCGCCACTGTATACATCATCTCTATATTATAAGTTTGTGATCTTAGTGGGTAAGAAATGAATCCTCCTATCTTGAAATTAAAGGTCAAAACTCAATTGGCACAGTTGATTCAGCACATGAGTTTGCTGAGCATTTGAGGATAAGTGCCCTCAAGCCTGCCCTTCAGGCACCCTGTAAAATGTGTTGCCCAACCTTGTACACTGGCTAGCCAGGTAAAAATGGCATGTTATTCTGGATACCATGACCTCAGCCCAAATAAAAAAATATACAATGCGTGGTCAAATGGTACAGTCACCTGCCAATTGTTTACGGCCAGTTTGTTTGGACTACACCACCTCAACCAACCAACTAGAAGTCATGAGGCTTGATCAAGTGGTATGAAGTAGGTTTCAAAGAATGATTCCGAAAACAAAAATCTGAAAAAATGTTTTTTAGAATTTACAAAAATATTATAATTATTGCAGATTTATGAAAAGTTTCAATATTGCTCCAAAAAATAAAATAAAATTTGGAAAGAAGAGAATGACATGCAAGAAGAATGAAAAAGAATGAAAAAAAATCACCACAAAACATTACTCAGAAGTTGGTATCCAGGTCAAAATGCAAGTTGAATTTGACCACACTGCCTGTTTGCCTATATTTCCCACTTTCAGTCTGATAAATACCTCACTCCACACCAATTTAAAACTATCTAGTAGTTATTTTTATGAAAATTTTCATTCATAATCATTTTTATCACACACCATACTCCTCTTTCCAATTTTTATTACATTTTTTGGAGCAATATTTAAACTTTTGATAAAAGTGCAATAATTGTAATATTTTTTGTAATCTTTACAAAAGATTTTTTCAGGTCTTTGTTTTCAGAATCATTCTTTGAAACCTACTTCATACCACTTGATCAAGCCTCATGACTTCCAGTTGGTTGGTTGAGGTGGTGTAATCCAAAAAACTGGCCATAAACAATTGGTAGGTGACTGTACAAAATAGGTTCCAAAGAATGATTAACAAGAAATGAAACCAAAAAATCAAGTTGGAAAATTTGTAAAAAATGAAATAAAAAACTGGGTTCTTTTAAGAGCTTTAAAGTCCATTTGCGGCAGGCAAACACATTCAGAAATAAATAATTGGGATGCTGAGAGAATGCTTATAAATGAAAATTCTGAAAAAATTAATTACCAGGTGCTTTTGAACAGGGGTGAAGTAGGCCATTTAACAAGCCACTAAAAGTTTAAATTTTTGACTTCAGTCTGTCTGCCCACCAACCTCAAAATTTTTGGGGTTTGGTTTTTTTTTTTTTTTTTACTTTTTTCCACCCCCTATCTTTGATTTCTGTATATTCCTGTCCCCCGGAAATGGATATTGAAACTTTTGAAGAAAAAAAGAAAAAAAGGTTTTTATTTGATTTTTGTTACAAATTTTCCAACTTTTTTTTTTGTTTTCATTTTTCTGATAATCATTCTTTGGAACCTATTTTGTACCATTTGACCAGGTCTTGTAGCTTTTGGTTTGTGTGCTGAGATCATGCAATCCAAAATAACATGCCATTTTTACCTGTCTAGCCACTGTAAAGATGGCAATCTAGACCCAGGTACCCGCGACGGGTCCAGGTACCTCCCATGTTTTTGGCTCAAAATCAATACCCATACCAGTACTCAGCACCCACTGGACAGGTACCTGGGTTTCTTTGGCGGGTACCGGCGGTACTTTCAGCCTCACAGGCACAAATTGATTTAATTTCATCCAGAAACTTAGATTCACTTCACACATAATTTTCTACCTTAATTTATGTAAATCACTACCTGTTTCCCTTTTTCTTTCTGCCTCATCCTAGCTTGATGTTCTGTTTTAAGCTTTTCTTCAAACCTATTGAGCTCTCCGGCTTTGGTCTTTTTATTTTTGGAATATAACCCTACCGTCATTCCCTTGCTCACCAAAGCTGAACTTAAGCAGTGCCTTTTGCTTGTGACATATTCACTGCCAAAGCTGAATGCCTGCTCCACATCCACAGATGTTGCTGAAAGAGATGAAAGTAAGTCCATTGAAAATTTTCAAAATAAAAAAAAGAAAAATGATTCAACAAACCTGAGCAACTCATGACATCAAGTGCCATGTTCAAAAGACCACCACAAATGTTTCCTCCTTGCTTCTGTTGCAGCCACCATTTGAGAGCATTTACTGGCTCAGATCCTTCCAAGATGAGGCCTCCAGAGAGCCAGATGTCTAGTGGATTGGTTGACAAGATGCCTGAGTGTGCTACTGAAGTGGCACCAAGTTGAGCAAGGAAACCGGTTTGGGTCTAAAAAACCACCCTGAATTGTTAATGCAACAACAGGGACAACATGGATCCAAAGGAAACCGCTTACTTTTGGTTTTGCAACCATATTTGCAGAAGCTGTTTCTTTGACTTGAGGCTTATAATGGGTCACCCACATCTCTTGGGTCAGATCAATTGCCACTTGGATCCACTCTTCACTCCAACCGGCGATTTCAAAGTACTTGTCTTTAAACAAGGGGTGGAGTACTGCAAAAACAACAAAAATCAAATGATTGCATTGAAAAAAGAAATAAAACAAGAAATGACTTACTCATTGCAATTTGGTACAATGGAGAGCAGTCAGTTAGTGTGTAATACTTAATTGTGATCTGAAGACCCGCGCGACAGGTGTTCCTCAAGGCGGCTGGGTACTTCTTTTCAGAGATGATCGTTGACAGATGTTCAGTAACCTGGTCAATGAAAACAACACTGTGAGATAACTGGGGTGATCCTTCCGTCAATATTTGCAAGGTGATTTCATAAAATGGCTGGAGAACAATTGCCAAATTGTTTGCCAATTTGATGTCACTAGCACTGACTTGGTAGTTTTGATTGAGACCATGTTTTTTATCATGCTGCCACTCAAGACTGAATGGATCATCAATGTGTTGTTCAATCAATCTCAGAATATCAAACATTACTTACATCACTTTTTGACACCAATTAACACTTGTTAGTTGCAGGAAGGTTGAGTTCCATCTTGTTTGTACATCCTGTGGGATTCTGTGCGGTGTTTCAATTGAGTGAGCTTCACATATTTTGCCAAATAACTCTTTTGAGTTGGGCGACTTTTTCAATTTGCGGGCTATTGCTTGAAACTGTTGGTGTATTAGATTATTTTGAGTTTGTTTAATTAAGTCAGGAAGTAAGAGCATCAATGCTTTTTTACTTACCTTTGCAAGAGTCTGCCAACAATTCTCCAAAGTGTACTGATCATTATTATTGTCCTCATCACTTAGATTGTTGATGTCTTCAATATTCAGCTCTTCACCTTTGGCAACTTTGAAAACTCCCTCATCATACTCCTGTGAATTACAATCATCTTCTTTGACACAGTGGGAATCAGGGTGGCCTTTGGTGTAGCTTAAATCATAAGAAAGTAATGTTCAAGATCAGCAGGCAAGAGTGTAATGAAATCAACATTGAAGAACTTGCAGCTGAATCTGATGTCCGTTGTCATCATCGTCATCTTCTGAATCAATATTTTTGTTGGAATTCCTCTTGGTTCCAAATGGTTTCAAGATGGCTTTAAAAATGAGGTTGAGTATGTGTGCAAAGCACCGGATCCAATGGGGCTCCCCCTTGAATCGAGGCCATTTCAGTTTTTTCAAGTCATCAATCATCACTGCGTTGTTGGAAGCATTATTGGAAACTATGCCACATATCTGAAATAAAAAAGATTCAGTTGCTTGCTGCATTGGATATTCAGGCGGGTAAACCAATCAGAACATACCTTGTTTTGAACACCAAACTTCTCAACAACCAACTGCATTTCAGCCAGATAGTTTCCCGTGTGGCTTTGAGACAACTTGATGAATTCAAGTGGCATCAATTGGAGTTTTTGATCACAAACTTTTGACTCTTCAAGCCAGTAGATGACAATAACAAGAATGTCAAAGCCATTGGGAGATTGCCATGCATTGACACCAAGATAAAATGCACGGTTCTGGTTCTATTGATTGAATAAGAGATGAGAATGATGTTAGAATATATTTCAAAGGCAGGAAAAGGGAGTTGGACCAACCTGTAACTCAAGCTTCAAGCTTTCCTGTACAGCCGTGTATAGGATATGGATAGATTTTGATACCATGTGTCAATTTGGTAAGTGCTTGAGGACCGTTGGGTGTAATAGGCGCTTGAGGCTCTCATCTTACCATGTGGAGAATGGTTTTGCAGCCTCTGCACACCATATGGAACATTGTTGGTTGACCTGTTTGATGAATGGTCAATAAGCTGAAAAGAAAACTTGGTTTGTTGAACGGAACTCACCTCACCGGTTCCGAAAACTCCAAGCAACGCAAGGGAACAAGTTTGATCCTTTTTGGTATTTTTCTTGAGGCAACCAGCAGCATGTTTAAGGAGGTTGCTGCATGACAAGTCTTTCATGGGACAGTTGATTCTGGTTCCACACCTACAGGGCAAGAACATGAATGAGTATAAAATACTAAAAAAAACAAATCAAAAAAGGCTCACAATATACAAGGATATGCAATCATTTGTTGTCCGTTTTTGTCGAGTTGATTTGATAGCTCCGGGGGTGTTGTAGGAAGCGTAACTGGAGCTGACGGCTGTTTTTGCAACTTTCTGTGCACGGGCTAGGTTGAAAAAAGGTTGTTAGCTGAATAAATTCAGCAAAATGGATTTGAGGAACTTACAAAGCTCTTCTTGATTGGTGCGGGGTGTTAGACCTGCTCTTGCGGATTGAGTTGTGTCATTGTTTGATTCTTCTGCTTGGGTTGAAGGTGCAGGGAATTCATTTGGATTGGTTGCAGAACTGGAGGGGGGTGAGCTGTCTTGCCGGACCTTCTTACGTGGACAGTGTTTCATGGTAGTTGTGGAAAGGTTTAATGGAAGAGGTGTGGTGGGAAAGTGTAGGGGATGTGTACAGATATCCCTGGATATGTATATGTGATATAGACAGGTATTGGGTGGCGGTACCTGGGTACTCCATCAAAAATCCATGGGAAACCAACACCTGTACCCGGACCCCGGGCATTTGCCCCTCTGATGAGTACCCGCTGGCAGGTGCCAGGTACCTCTGCGCGGGTACTCTTTGCTATCTTTCAGCCACTGTACATTGTTATCCTAATAGGGGGTATCAAATATGAGAAATCTGAAGATTTTAAACCTCATTTACACTTGAACTCATCCAAAATTTGTAAATCTGTGTCTATTTTATTTTGGAAGCAAATAATAGGGGATATCAAATATGAGAAATCTGAAAACTTAAAACCTCATTTACTCTTGAACTAATCCACAATTTTGAAAGGTGTGGTTATGTCCATTTTGAAAGATTCACAGTGCTTATTTTGAGAATACTTTCATTTTCCAATGGTGGTTTAGTTGAGGAGATAATGAGGTTTTAAAATTTCAGATTTCTCATACATGATACTCCCTAATGGAAGTGCTTCTTTTGAATTTTTTTTAATCATCAATAATTAATTGAATTAGGAGATAATGAAGTTTTAAGATTTTAGATTTCACATAAATGATACCCCCTATATAATATGTGTATTGGTTACAAAGTTGGATGTTTAACTTTTTGTTTTCTAGACCATTATACACCAGGGAAAAAAATCAGTTGAACTGTTAGCACCCTAGTGATAAGATTAGGGAGAGAGCCTCCTTATCCATAGTACTCACACAAGTTTTTTTTTCATCCACAAACCCACTCAAAATAAGTAACCAATTATCTCTCTTTGACACAAAACACACAAACAAACCTGGGAAA
>LUKR01000315.1:9661-22305 GCA_019395275.1 Puccinia brachypodii | reverse complement strand
TACCTTTGTCAAGGTTCACATGTACAGGCTCCACAATCTTTATCCAGCACATTCCAAACACGAGTGAAGATCAAGCAAGAATACAAAGAGGGACACACCCTATGAAAACTATGCGGGTGCCGCTCGCTTGATCGCGAGCACTGGAAGTATATCACCATGGGTAAGTAATTCTCACTGGTGGTATGGAGGTGCGGAGAATGTTAATGGATCACACATTCAGCGAGGCTTGAAGATAGCCAGCCCACTTTTTGACAATCCGGCAAGCACCAAATGGAATTTCCCTCTGCAGATCAGAGAAGTGAAATGCCCCAATAGTGTTACCGCACCAAACGAGAAAGAACTACTGCTAATGTCTTCTTGCTTACATACATAGGACTAAAGTCCGGAGACTAACATATTTCTTTCTTTACATCTACGGGCCTCCTGTTCACGTGTAAATTAAAATGCGATCAGACATTGCGGGCGTGCTTGGGCTTCTCTCCTCGGTCTCGCGATCATGGCCAGCAGCGGCTAAATAGACAAACATTATAAACAGCTTCACTCGCGTGAAGTCCTATGTCTGTCGGCCGATACCGCAATACAGAACACTCCAACAAACCGTTATTTATATGTGCGGCCTTTAGTTTTGGATCGAGTGACTTGAGACAGATCAGCTCCTCATCGGCTATAGGTTCCTTGATCTTTGCATGATGGTTTTAAAATCAAAACACAAAAAAATGGACTGCATAGCTTATGCTTAAGAAATACATTCAGTTCAACAAACTTCACTTGGAATGGAAGCACGATTGATTGCCCTGTTCAACTCCCGACCCCCTATCGCTCTAGTTGACGTCTTACATTTGAACTTGCACGCAGGGCTTGATGAATGAAAGACCTTAAGCTCCTCCATGATATACAATATCGAGTTGGCAACTTTAAGCTTGTCGGACTTCATGCGTCTTGGATCTGGGGTACCGTACGGTACATAATATCAAGTAACAACGAAGAGGTATGTTTTGAAGCTTTGAGATACGATCTATGGAAATCCGCGAACAAGGAACATTGGGGAATTGTACGAGAAAGATGGCGGTGGTACAGATTGTGATTTTTGGCTTGCACATGTTTGAAGATGCGGGCACAATTGTACGTATTCATGAATAATTATGTATCATCGGCGATCATCCGGTGTCAGATGTGGATGCAGTCCCAAGGCCGCTTAGCCATCAGGGTTCGCCGCTTGGCCTCGTGCCGGTGCGTGGACCACGATTCCTCCTGATGAACTATTTTCGCCCAGGAGCTTGGGCTTGGTTGAGTTCTCGCACATCACCTCAATACATCTTATCAGTTCCACACAGTTGAATTTTAATTCTCAAATTCTCAAGTTTCCAACGGGTCGATTGCTTCGGAGGCCTATGAGGTCGAGCCAGTTTCAAATGGCGAAATGTTCATCCATGCCCCAGTGATTTTTCCTAATTTTTCTCTTGCATCTCGCCCGTGTTGAATCCTGATGAACTCAGTCACCCGTCATTTTGAATTATCCCTGAGAGAAATTCAACTGATGCAAACGCCGGATCGGGTGACCAAACTGTAGGATCAGGCCGAGAGGAGAGCAGGTCACCATTCGATTCCGAATTGCGAACTCTTTCAGGAGTCAAAGGTTGGACCTTCAAACCATGTAAAGCATCCCTTGTTCAGTTTGGTTCTGCGCACTGGTGTATAAACTTGTTGGAAATTGCAAGAATAGTACACAATGAAAACCATCAGACCAAGTAAAATTGGCTCAAAGCTGACAAGCTCCATTAAAAACACCCCGAATATATGAATCACAATAATTGCCTAGAGGAGACAATGATCTTCTATAAACACTGCATGGCCATGGTTTGGTTTTATGTATCAAGCCATCCCAATCTTTCCTTAATCCAAAAAACTCTTTTGATGCTTGGAAGTTTTTGAAAGGAGGTCTGACCCGGAAATTTGAACCAACCAACGGGAATTCCCATATCTAGGAATCTAGGGACTCTGGGACACAGAAAAAGCGCGTTGCCCGTACCCACCAAGTGTTTGTACAGCTTTCACAGGAGCATCAAATTAAATTTAAGCTTTCTGTATAAAATGTGTTTAATTTTAAACCACAAATGTCGTGCAAAAGTTACGGCCGGTTATTTGTGGATCCTCAAATATATGAGCAGGGCATGTATAGCCTGTATTTTCCTGTATGTAATCAATGGAAAGACGGGACAAAGTTTACGTTCCAGTTCAACTGGATTTTGACCAGCAAAACTCATTTTGTCTTCACATCACACAATTCAACTTGGAGGCTTCCTTCGAAGTTCGGATGCAAGTCGCAACGTGTTCAGAATCGGTCCTAGGGTTCGCTAGCCCGGCCACGCCTTTTTCCGCGTTTCCCTCCTTCTGACTTGGTCCTGTTCTCATTGATCTGCGTTGCGTCTGCACGAACATGGAGATATTCGACTCACAAAGTCGTTTTAGGGAGACGTGGTCCGTTTAGTTTTGTCCAAACCTCTCTCCTTTCATTTGAGTTCAGTAAGACGTCAAGCGGCCCCCTTCAGCTGCCTGGGCTGTAAAATCCGAACTTTGTCTTTAACACATAGTTTTTTTTAATAACCAGTGGCGAGGGCGTGGTGGTGCGACTCGAGGATACCAGCTTGTAACTTTCTCGAGGTTCAAGAACTCAATCCACCCCCACTCAAGTTTTTTTTTTTTCATTTTACTCTTCAATAATTAATTTATCACACAGAGCAGACAAACAAAACAGAACCGCATGCCCTGCTTGCTCCAACTTCCCACATTGCAGTGCTGCTGAGTTCACTGATTCCGCTGAACTCCTCGCCCTTCGGATTCCTCGATCTCTTTCCCTCAGATGTGCGCGCCTCAGTTCCTTACCAAGCAGAAATAAAACACACTGAGGCACAAGCGACGATCGCCAATATTGGCGTTCTCGGTATTTTTATCTTCTGAACTTCCACCTTATCTCCCTCCATCCCCCCTCCTCCTTCCAAGACCAGATTACCACAGTTATATTTTATCCCCCTTCTTCAAGGGAGCTCGTCATCATCAAACTTACAGCTTCTCACCAAAAATAAATACATATTGTACTCCCACAGTAATTATCTTCATTTCCGTGATTCCTCTTTTTTTACCTTCCTGCCCTCTTTCTTGTCTTTATTTTTCGTCCTTTGCTGCCTCATCTGTGCTTCCTCTACCAACCAGAAAGTATTTCCCACCCATTGGGACCACCACAGACACCGGGACCAACGAAACTTCCCGCTTCCTCCTGGATACTCTGATTTCTTGGATTTGCCGCCCAGCTCCCGAGTGATTTGTCCCATCTTCTATCCACGCACAGGTTCAATTTACGCAACATCGGTAGCTCACAGGGCATCAGCGGAAGTTTGAAGAAAACACTACCAAAGAAACAAAACAAAAGCAAGCTCATCCCGCAAGAGATGGCCGCCACCGGGCCAGGCTTAATGAAATTACCCTCGTTAGGCTCGAGTCCACTTCACAGACAAATTGTGCGTTGGTGATTGAAGTCTTCATTTGTATTGCTATCTGCTCCATAGTTTCTCTTATCGTTTTCTTCTCCCCACCTTCCCTTCAACCTTCGCATCTCGCGTGAACCAGAAAACCCTCCAGGCCAAACAACCATCTCCACGTGTTTCCTGCTATTTGGGTCCAGCCATCGCACATTGGGGGTACAAATTGATCTTGTCAGGTGCTGATGGACCGTGACTGGACATAGGATGTTCTGAGACAACACCGTCACATAATGTTTAATCCAAAACGCGTGCCTTTTATGTTTCTTTTGTCCTGATTACTTTCCGTGATTATCTTTCAGCCGATCGGTACCGATGATAGCCTACCCGATCGCCGCCGAGCCTCGATTACCGATCCCAGCCTACACGCCCACTCAGTCATGAGCTTGGCCCCAGCTCCAGCAAGCAGCTTCCAGTTAACCCATGGCAGCCTCAGCTCTCGGGGTAATACCCTGCCCTCGCTTCGCGAAATGAGCCAGCATTCGATCCATCCAGGCCGTGCCGAGCCGGGTCCGGAACAGGGCCCCAAAACTCTACAGCTCCCGTCTCAGCCGGTGGAGCACGGCTCCTCCATCGACCTCGCCTGCCGTCGGCGTGGAAGCGCTGCCGATCTGGATAACATCTTGCTCAACTCCAACTCACCGGACCACCGCTATCATCATCACCATCATCCGCCAACTGGCGATTATCCGTTTCCATCCACTGCCAATCCTAGCCAGCCTTCAGCTGAACAGCATAATACTCGTCCAACTCAGCCGTCCAAAATGAGTCCATCCACCGGGGCTCCTCCTTCGTGCTCTTTGCACTTCCACCCCCAGACGTCCAATTTGAATAGCCCCGTCTCGCCCAGAAGCTTCCCATCCATCCCCTCTCCCAATCACGCCGAGTTTCATCCCGTCTCGACCGGTCCAGCCGTCAGCCGGCGACCCTCGTCCGCCATGAGACGCAGGGGATCGCGCGTGAATGAGCTGGATGGTGGCCAAACAGAAGATCCCTCTAAAGTCCGCCTCTCGGGCCCTTGTGCGAATTCCATCGGGTCGGATCATCCGCGCGGTTTACCGATTCCTGGCGGTTCACAGTGGCCTTATCCAACGCCACATCACCGATACCACCTCCACCAAAAACCTTCAAGCCCAATGAAGCGTCGCCATAGCAGTCAAAGTGTTTCTGAGTCGACTGTCCCCACTCCCGTATGTTTCGGTGTTCCGCCCGAACAAAGTGGACCTGCTGATCACCCTTGGAATTCATCTGGTCTTCATCACTCTCAGCGGGATGCCATGGGGGAGTACAGCATCGCTCCCAGTGGTCATCGCCTTGACGTACGCAGACAGTCTGAAACCTCGACTGTCAGTAGTAGCACTGGCACGTGGTTCGATCGGAGGCCAAGCGGCGGTAGTGCCGTGTGCGATGGACCGGAAGATAATCAAAACTTGATGTCTGGAAATTCATTGCGACATCGATCTTGGTCATCATCGTCAAACCCACCATTCTCACCCAGTCACACCGCAGTGGCCACCAGCATCAGTAGTTATGCGTTTCCTCCATTGCCGCCAGGGGAGCAGGTCGACAGCCGATCAGGATATCAGGCTGGTACCGGAGTGACAACTGAGAACGCAGGATGGAACCTGGTCAAATCTAACTCCTTCGATGATCCAGTGACAGGACGCCGCGGATCCGGGGTTGAGGAAGTGCACGATCTCAATACACGCCTTCTCGACCGTCTACCCCTCCATTCGCACCCTGTCCCCGAAGAAACTGACTCTCATCCGGACGACATGGACGATATAAACCAGGGAAATAGACTTGGTGGAGCAGGGGCCCTCAGTCCCTATTCACGCTCGCCTGAATTGAAGATTAGTCACAAACTAGCTGAACGGAAACGAAGGAAGGAGATGAGAGACCTGTTTGACGAATTAAGAGAGGTCTTACCTGTTACAGACGAGAGGCACTCCAAGGGAAGTAAATGGGAAACATTAAGTCGAGGTAAGTGTTTGTATGATTAGTTGAACTTTGATTTCGTGCCACTGTAGTGGATTGGTCCCTTTCTTTTTTCTTTCGCGTTGATCGGCTGCAGGCTATTTTCCAACACACACTATCACAACGCTAATATTATTTTTCTGGCAGCGGTTGACTATATGCAACAGATGCGACTTGAGAACGAGAATTTGAAAGCGGAGAATTCACGACTGCAAAATAAGCTCAACTCGTTCAATGGTAGTCGCGGGAACGGAATTGAGCAAGATACACACAATTCGCAATACTCAAACCACGGTGGCCATGGCGGATTCGGCTAGGAAAGATTTTTTTTTTTCAAAAATCCACGACTTAATTTCCTCACATACCTCTTTGCTTTTTGTTTTATATCTCATTGTTTCGTTGTTTGTCGATCTTCATTGATTTATTTATCGTTCCATTCCCTTCTTTCACTTATGGACTGACATGGAAAGCAGGAAATCAAAGAAAAAGGAATTGAATATAGAAAGAGGAAGAAGGCAAAAACCCCCATTGCTTTGTGAACCCTTCCGGAAAAGTGGGGATGCATTTATTTTATCAATTCCTATATTCCTCTTGTGGTTAGCTGATGATTAGTAATGTGTGAGTCTTGCGTTACGTATAAAAGAGAATCTTTTAATTACAAATCAAACAAGAAGCCTTTGAGGAAGACATTAATTGAGGAAATGAACCTTAAGGCTCACGGTTTCAATCAATTCCCTTTTTTTGCTTCCTCCAATTATCCGTTCACCGCTTGTTACCAAACAAGTATTGATAGTGCGACTTGACAATCATCATTGTGAGACTATCTCCGAATACTCGACATAGACATACATTCTCAGGGCCTTATGGCCCTGTGGTCCTTCGTAGCTTGACACTCCTTTAATCACGAAAACTCGTCTGCTCTTGGTCCAATAATTTGTAGGCTGTTTTGTGCTTTACCAGATGTGATAGAATCGCATCCAGTACTGCATAAAATGAGCTTGGAATTCTGTGGCGAGTGTTTCTTGCTTTTTTCTATTGGTTCATGCTATATCCGTCTTTGGGGATATGCAGTTCACTGTGAATGTAAGCAATGGTACTGCACCATTGAGATCTCTGTTTCAACTGCCAGTCAGTTACCCTGTTATCATTGTGACAGTCCCCCAAAAATCAAAAAAGGTGCCGCCATAGTAACTGGGTTGGGCCTATGCCATCCAGAAGAGTTTGTAACATCACCTACTGCTTCAAGCTAACGGGCAGCTTGCAGGGTCAGTGTGTGATTTCCTGATTTTCTCAGCCAAAATAATGTCCAAACTTAATATTTGCTAGTCCACCCTAACATGAGTTAAAGCAGTCTCTTCTCCGTGAATTCATCATCCTGGTATGTTGGGCTGCTGACTTTGGCCTCTCGGTCTGGCATATTTCGGGCAATTTGGAAATGGTTTATCATATCATTGATGGCTGACTTAATGCAACTTTTCCTAGTGTCCTCTCGTATGCTTCATTGCAACCTCAAGAATATAAGTTTTGGGGGAACTACTCCGCAAATTTAATCAAATTTATTAGTTCAATTCCTCGGGAAAAAGGCAGCATGTTACGGTCTCTCAAGTTACAAATTCAGCGACACTGTTTGAGAATGAGATCGGTATGGACCTCAGATGTCTGATCTGCGGATCTGTCGAAGGGAGCGTCTTTTTCCTTTGGCTGTGAAAGAGAAAAAAAGGTTGCCTATTTAGTAAAACTGGTTTTTTCAAATCAATCAGGGGAAGAGAGAGCTTACCAGCTGGGGTTGTCAAGGCTTGTAATTCTTTGGCTGTGAAAATTTAAAGTCAAGCGAGGCAATTAGTAGCTGCTGATCGCCATCAGAAGGATGTCGGAGATACTTACGTGATAGCTTTGCCTTAGCATCATCAAAAAGGTTTGCGTCACGAGTGACCGGATTCTCCGTGATCCTTTCCAGCTGGAAATTGGCAGTTGGCCCATTTCCTCCGGGGGAGGGGTCATTGAAGAGTCCTTGAAATTGAGTGAAGGCCATACAGCCACCGAATGGGCCACCGGCGTTGGTCTTTGATGTACAATCCCAGTCAAAGCTCGTCAGGATAAGTAGTGGAATAGAATTTCCCTCATGATCAAGCCGAATATCCTGCATTTAACTCACGTTTGAACACCTCACGATGCAAGTCTGGCCATCCGCACCACCTTGACATTTTGTACCCTGGGGAAGTTGTGCTTCGAGTGAATAGTCCACAGGCTTCCCAGCGGCAGCAGCATTGGCGGGCACGTTGACCGTCACTGTGATTGGCTCAAATTTGCTTCCATTGGCAGTAGTATCAATTCCGCAGGTGTAGGGTCCACTTCCTACAAAGACAGAAGACCCGTTAGGATTAACTTGAGGATTTCAATTGATTGGTGCTACTACATGAGGAAGTATGGCCTACCCTTAGGGTTGATGACATGAGCTACCAGTTTAATCTTGCCGTTTTGACCTACATCCGGCAAGCCTCCATCTTCAGCTGGGAGTCGCAAGGGAGGAAATCGTTAGATGAGTTTCATGTGCTTTTTATTGAATTCTGGGTAGTACTTACATTTGTCGAGAGACGACTTGACCTCCAGTTTCCCTGACAAAACCGTGCGTCCGCATGGGGTAGCGTTCATGTCTTTGAGGATTGCTGCATCGAGCAAAGCTGGGGGTCTGATAAATAAATAAATAAAATTAGACCTTGACTAACGAATTGAAAGCAGCTAATCGAAGAACGAACGTTGTGATGTCACGTGGAGCTCCATCCGTGATACCAAAGCCCTTGCCTGTTATCCCGTTGGTTTGACCGTACATGAAAGTCATCGCCACCTGCCCGTTGATGTTTCCGATCAAGAAAGCGAGGCAAACGGCAACTACGCTGATTGAGCGAGACATGTTGTGCTGAAGACTTGAAGTTTTGAGAGGAGTAGTTGGATAAGTTGATAAAGACCGAGGATGAGATAGAGCACCAGGCTCGATAAATTATATAGATTTATAAAGTTGAAGGGGATTATAAATAAGGAAGATAGAATACTAGGAACTGATGAAGTTTGAAAACTGAAGATACTAATGGGATGTGGATGAAAACTTCATTAAGGACAGGCAACAGGCCCATTTTATATTTCTGAAGCGTGGCCAGACTTGGATGACTACTTGCCCGTCTGGCCAGCCATCCTGGGCCACCATGGCACAAATGGCGAGGCGTTCTACATAGGTGAACTGAAACAGCCACCACTTGCCCAGCCAGGCTGCCTTCTCCAACTGACTCGACCGTAAGTTGGGATACCCATCGATATCAACGTACCAACGCCCTTGGCGAAGCGCCAAACTACACACTAAATAACTCAACTTCGACCTTCCCTCCGGTGACCGATACTGCCGGTCATCAGAAGGGAAGAGACCTCCGGCAAGCCATCGGACGGTATGACATTGCAAGCGAGACAGCCGGGGGTACTTTGGTAAGCTAATTCACAACTCTGACTTCTTGCACTGACAGCCTCCTACAACACATGGAGACAGATTTTCATGGTTCTCAAAATGATAGCTTGGCTGGGAATATGTCCAAATGAATTGGGTCCTCTTGTCACCAAGGCGTTTGACAAAGTTGGATGTACACAAGACGCAATTTTATGAGCTGGGTTTCACCTCAATATTCTGTGCAAAATGGTACAACATCATTTAGTTACTGCCAATCTGAGTGCTGTCTTTGTATTTTACTTGAGAAATTCACTGATGCACCCATTGGGTTTTTAGAAATTGCAAGGAAAAATGCTCCATGCATAAATACATTGAGTCACCGCAAAATTATTCTATATTTATAGATTTTATACATGATATGTGGGCCAGCCAAGATAAACCTTCACATGAACTGTCACTTTTGTAGTCAGAAACTAGTGGTTATATTCTGAGATCAAGTTCCGACCGACGCCTATCCAATCCCCATCCAGTGTCTCAGAAGGATGACCAGAGCCCAGGTATAGTGGTGGTCGCATAGGAAAGGGAGATGCAGCGCCAACCAGTTCGTGTGACAGATGGTAAAGATGCGAAGAGTCTTCTTGATAATTGCTGTCTTGGCTTGCCTTCCTGAGGGGGCGATGATTTGGTGTAGGACTGGCCAAAGCCCTCCCTACTTTACGCATCAGACCGCGTAGACCGGTTTCGCTAGCTCTCCTTCTAAGACTGGCCTCTTTGTCGTGATGCTCGCTGTAAGCTTCAGTGAAGCCGTCCTCCCATTGTATCTGTGGGGCGTCTGAATTGGACATCTTCTCCTTGGCGATGAGATATGAAAATTCGGCTGATTCGCTCGTCCAGTTGCTTTCCCGAGACTTAGATCTCTTCAGGCTTCTGAATCGTAAGAAAGAGGATTGGCTGCGACTGACCCGTAGAGAACGATTGAGTCCTGAACACGCCAGTCTTTGATACTCGGGAAGTGAAGCCCGCGGCTTGAGGATACATGAGCTGAGTGGGTCATGAGGGCATGTTACCCGGCATTGACTTGCTACCACTTCCAAATTCTCCTTTTTGGTGCCCTAGGGAAAAGTTGGGAGCCAATGAGCAGTCGAAAACATTTCGTCGAATGTACCCACATGGGAAGTAGTCACAAACTCACAGAGGTGATTTTTCCGAACTCACTACTGGTCTGCTCATGTTTCAAGAAGTCTTCTGCTCTGTTGATTTCAAGGTGTTGCCTGAGGGTATTTTCGAAATGCAATATACGCCGCGCCTGTTGTTCGCTGAGACCTCTGACTCCACTGAGGCTTGCGCTCCATCCGAATTCACGCTCATCAGGCGCTATATGAATCTGATCAAGGAGTGAGACACTGGCTGCCCGATGTGACATATTGGGCTTCCTGCGGGTTGTGCAAAGTTGGATGGGAAGCACCTCTTGATGTCTAAAGAAAAATGAGCTTCAGAATTATCAGATGGAGCCTTGTTGGTTGACGGGCGGTGTAATTTGTGATATGGGATCACCGAGTTCAGTTGGCCAGGTCTTAAATGCAAAAGTTGCTGCACTGAAGGCGGATTGTTTGAGGAGCTAACTCAAGGCTAGAGGCAATTGCTGGCCACCCATGAGATCGGGAATCTGACTCTCAGGCTCTCTAGTAGTCGTTTAGAAACCAAAGTGAAGTGATTATGTAGGCCTAGAAGTGATACCCAGGCCGACAGTCTCGGGTGTGAACTCGACCGAGACCAGTGTTAGGTCTGCAAATTAGCGACTGTTGTCGGAAACGACATTGCAACCCAGTACAATAAAACAGCAAACTATTCCTACCATGCCGACTTACACCTTCTCCAAAGCACTGCGCCGGAGAGCCCCCCTCGTTCGATCTACCACCGTGTATGTCATGATCGACGATGGCAGTGAAAACTTGGTAATGACTGATGTCTGGACGGTGAGAAACACGTTGCGGCAAGGACCTAACAACTCGGATAAACTGATCCAGACACATCTCTCATCATCTCTCCTTTCGTGAAACGAGTGCATACCATGGGGGAAGAGTTTGCAAGTCGTTTGACCCCGCGAAGATTCCCATGGTTCCGGAAAACCAGTCTAGAAAAGCGCCGTCAAAAAATTATACACAGTCGGGCTCCGATGTTCACACCCAGACATCCCGGAGACAGGGCGCCGGCGGTCAGCGAATGGCCACGTGCCAACGACGAAGTGATAAGGTTATATCATGATGGTCTATGCGCCATTTAATTGCCATATCTCCACCAATTTGAAGCAAACTGCTACGTTGTCACCATCAAGAAAACACATGGCGGATACCGACGCCGAAATGAACAGATTCTTTTGCCTCCCAAGGTTGTAAAATTATTTACTTCAAATTTAAAAGCGGGCCGCTACGCCTTTCGGACAAAAAACTATGGTGTGGTTGCCAAAAATTCTTCCCACAACACATTGTAGCGTATGTGGTTTATTTTGCATTGTTTATGGTTTATTTTCTCATTTTTTTTGTTGTGTTCGGTTATCTTTCTCATCATTTTTCTTTCTTTATAACAGTGGGCCACTATACTACACTGCACAAATTGGTCGTGTAGTGCCAAATAGTTCTGAGAGATATCTATTTGTCCTAGCAGGAATTCAACCCCCCCAAACTAATGATAAGTGTAGTGCAGATTTTTTTTTTCAAAGCACATGTTAGTTCTTCAGTGCATACACCACTAAACTAGGCTTTAGTGTGGTTTTTTCACTGATGATTTTTTCACTAATGATTTTTTCACTAATGATTTTTCCGCTTTGTCTTAATGTAGTTCAGCTTGCACTGCTGTAAGGATTGGGAAACCCTTCACTAGAATCTGATGGATGGGACAAGGCTCAAGGGTCTTGGAGCAGTTGACTACCAATGTAGGGGGCTGTATTTCATTAAAGCTAGCTCAGAGATAAGGAAGGGTTCAGTTCTCTACTTAGTACTAGAAGAGAGAGGGAAACAGAAGGAAGAAAGTAATAGCTCACCTAGCTCAGAGAGAAAGGGTCAGTTCTCTACTGAGCTAGGAGGGGGAGTGGGAATGGGGAACAAGTACAGGCAGAACTAAAATTGTGTAATCTGTGACATGTTAGTGTGAGCCTGAAAGGAGTAGGCTTGCAGTGAAGTTTAACTGTGCTAATTAACAGCCAACCATAGAAATATTTTGTTCTAGTGGCCAGTTCTTCAGCTGAACTAACAGTACACTAACGGAGTTTTTTTTCTTGGATTATTCTCTTAGTGATAGTGCATAAGATCTGCCACTAATGCATGATTAGTTCTCATGAGTTTAGTGCAAAAATTCTAAACTATGCTACACTAAGAACTGGCATTAGTGTAAGTGGCCCAATTTTGCTCTTTGTGCAGAGCCTTGTTTCATTTATTTCTCATTTTAAGATAGGGGAAGTGATGATGTGTCTGCAACATGTCCTTCCTGGAGCATGAGTTTGAGTTTGAGCTCATGTGAAGGGAAGGCATGGCAGATTGCTGATCCAAGAAAGAACCCCATCACCTTTTTGATTGCTGGCAGTATCCCCAGCACTTCCTGATCCCTAGCCAAGTGGCCTGTATCTCCCTTCCCAAGTATTATCATCATCACCAGCAGTATCCCTGGTATCTCTCTCCCTCCTTTCCTCAACAAACAAACAC
>LUKR01000314.1:0-16554 GCA_019395275.1 Puccinia brachypodii | reverse complement strand
TTGGAAAGAAAACAGTGGAGAGAAAAAAAGATTAAGTGGACCAAAAAATAAATTAGATTGAAAAAGGTAAATTAGTCCAAAAAAATGGCTTGAAAAAAATAAAAATAAAAACTGGGAAAATATATAAATTAGTTTTGAGAAAATCGAATCAGAGAACGAGGGAGGCAAGCAAAATAGAGTGATCGGATTTTCATTCGGCAGTGGTATTCGTGCCAGTAAGTGCTGTAGTGTTTATGGGAATGTTGACGTTGGTGCTGTTAATCGAAGGAGCATACATCGTGGTGTTCGCGGGTACGCCATTGATAAAGGATGTGATGTTGTCAGAAGTACTGGCGAGGACTTGAGTAGGGTCTACTATTCTTGCGGAGCCTGGGGAAGATAACTGTGATATTGTTGAATTGCCCAAGTTGCTAGTAACATTTGTAGCAGCGATATCGGGAAGGGAAGAAAAATTTGCGGAAGTGGTGAAGTTTTCCCCAGAGGGCGCAACCGTTCTCCCGGTGCCGAGTGCAGATGAAAGTAGGGTTTGTGGTATCGTTGAATTAGTCAACTCGCTGATTAGGCGAGGGGGAATAATGTTCGGCAGCAAAGAAGTACTTGAGGGAGTAGAGAAGTTTCCTTGAGTAGATGAAACGGCTCTCCCGGTACCAGGTATAGATGAAAGTGGGTCTTGTGGAGCTGTGGAGTTGGTCAAGTTACTGAAGACAGTCGTGAGGTTAACAGTGGGGAGCGAGGAGATGTTGGGAGAAGTGGTGAAATTTGCTTCAGGAGGTGAAACCGCTCTCCCGACACTCGCAGGTGTAGAGGAAAGCGTCGAGTTAGTCGGGTCGCCGGCCATATTCGCGGGAACAATGTTGGGAATCAAAGACCCATTGGAGGAAATTGACAAGTATCCTTGAGGAGGTGCAGCTGTTCTTCCGGAACCTAGGGTGGGCGATGATTGGTCTTGTGACGTTGTTGAATTGTTCAAGGTGCTAGTCATGTTCGACAGGCTACTGTCTGGCAGCGAAGAGTTGTCGGGGGAATAGGATGGCGGAACTGTTCTTCCGGCACCAGCTGCGGATAATAATTGGTCTTGCGACGGTGCTAACCTATTCAAATAGCTAGCTGCAAACGCCAAGGTGTCGTTGGGGGGCAGCCCATCGTTTTGGATAACGGTGGTGTGTTCTAGTGAGGGGGCTAACAATTGACTTTGTGGCAATGTGGATCGGATCGGGTCGCTTGGTGTGGGCGTTGGGGGCTCTGGGGTGGATGATGTCGAAACTTGGTTTGAATTTATCGGCATGGATTGCTGAAGGATAACGGCTCCTTCTGGGTAAAGAGAGTTGATAGGGGCCTCAGGAGCATCTAAAATTGGAGCCATGTAAACTGATTCAAGTTGATTGACTCTGTCATTTGAATGAAGAACTGGTTTGATTATGTACTGAATATCCGCAGAAGGCGTTGGCTCTGGAGAAATTATCTTCTCTATCGTCCAGTGAAGATCATCCCGTTGTACTGCCCCCTGTAGGGATACTGCAGCCCGAATTGCCGATGCCACTGATTGCTGGGGGTTTTCTTGTGCCAACAAAGTAGAAGTGGCTGAATTTAACTTCCCAGTTCCAGCGTTACCAGCTTGGTATAACAATGGATTGATGCTATCTTGGTTTGAAGGGTCGGCATCTGAGGTTGAATTCCAATCATCATTCTCGAGTTTTGCCCTTTTGGAAACACGCGACGGTGTTGTGAAGCGGACAACATTTATTCGCTTGGTCGATTCACGCTCTTTTTTCGATGGACTAGCAGGCACAGCCCGCGCTTCAGAAACAGTGGCTAAAAGGAAAACCAAGTAGGAGGTGCAAATTTAGTTAGTCAGAGAAGACGTAACTGAGGTCCACTTGGTCCGACTCACCACCAATCACAAGCGCTCCGGCAACATAGGCAAACCGCATCTTGTAGAAGAACTTCTTGGTTTAAATTGATCAATCGATGATCTTCGAGGGGGGATAAATTTTGTGGGGGCTATGAAGTGATGACCTATTTGGTTTGATAGAATTATGGTGATGGAGGGATAGGGATCTGGTGATGAGGGGATAGAAATGCGGTGAAGAAGAAAATGCTAGGCCACTGTGACCCATTATTTATAGAACTCCTGAGGTGTACCGTACCTGGCTTTGCCGGATCCTGGCGGTGGACGGGCCCAGTAGATTCCCAGCTCTGGCCACTCCTGAAAGGAAAGAAGGCTGGGATGTCCGTGAAATTTAGAATGTAGATAGAACAAGAGGAAAGCAGCAGACCAATCGCATCCCTAGACCGGGCTTTCAGGAGATGGCTTGAAAGAAGATGGTCCATCTGCATTGGACCAGAGGGGAAGTGGGCGGTGAGTACTTTCCATTCATATGGCGTCCGGCTCAAGTCTGGAGGCGGTGATTCAAGCCAGCTGGCTAGAGAATCACGCATGAACTCCCGACAAGTTAAAGAGTAAATTCCTGAGGAGGTGAGGACGAAGAACGGCTTTCGCCGCACACGTCATCGGAAGATAAACTGCAAGGGCGGTGGAGGCTTTGCCCCATGTCAAGCTTCACAACTCGTAGTTTTCCCTCCCTGACGGGGGTTCGCGCGATTTGCGACCCTGCCGACCGGCAGGCGACGGGCTGTATGGTCGAGTTCAAACTACTCACACTTCCCATTGGTGAAGCAACCTCGCGCTCCAGCCGGCGACGTCCTGGAGTGACTACTAGTGAGGCACAGCCCTCGCGACGGTTTTTGTAGGGCTGGTCAGCGGGGGGCTGTTATTGGTTCGTGAACGGCGGCGAAATCTCATCGGCCATCACAATGGATTGGAAGGCTCGACGGCCAGGGGATGAAAGTCCCTATATAGTGCAGCCGGAGAGAGTCTCGTGACTCCCGGACCAATCCAGTCCATGTCACGGTGCGGGGACGCCGACTGATGCTGAATCTGGCATTCCGAGCCATCTGACAGCCTGGCACGCCTCAGATGCCGCGTATTCCGATTCGAACTGTGTCTCCGCTCAGACATCTCCCCGGTGTGCTGCCCTTGGCGTTGAGGAGGAGGGGGCCAGTTAGCAGATTGCACTGTGTTTGTCCTTCGAGGAAAGTGGCCCACTGTCTGCTCTCTGAAGAGAGCCCTGTACCACCGAGCAAGTACTGTGTCTGCCCTATGAAGATGGTAGCACATCGGAAAGTAGTCGATTTTTCTACTTACTTGAGGACAGTGGTTGTTTGGATATCAGCTGCAGGTTGAATTGACGGGAGTACCTGCAAGAGTCAAACAACCCTATCTATGTTCCCTCTCAACTTGAACAGGCAACCAAAATCTTCCTTCGACCAGGCAACCGAAACCTGCAACAATGCCGTCGAGCAGGAGAACTTGCGGCTGCTTGCCACGGAGGAATGGCCTTCAACAGGCAAGCATCATGATTTTTTCAACAATCTCAGTGGGAGTTTCATAAGCACACATAGCCATGCAATCACTTGATTAAGACGCGCGTTGGGTTGTTTTATTTCAAGTTGACAAACAGAGGTTATGTAACAAACAGAGATTATTGGAAGTTTAACAATTTGTCTCAGCGTCATGAGAAAGGTGAGATGGGGATATTAGGGGTATGAGTTATAGGTGTGGAATCATTGGTCAATGCATAGGATGAGATTTGTTAGAATAAATATTAAATGTAAGGAAAAAAACGTTATTAATGTTAGAGAAATTAGTAGAGAAAATATCAAAGGAATGAGGGGGGGGGGGGGAAATCGAGAGACTGATTTCCTATTGTGACTCTTCGGATGTCTTCACCGTTCTGAAATCCGTGGCCGTAGAGCTGGAATCTGATGAGGTATCGCCTGACTCGGTATCGCAGTTATCGTCATCTTGTTGTGATTTTTTAGCCGACTTGGTCGATTTCTTTTTCGAAATTCGTAATTTCTGGTTTGGGAGATCAGGATCATCCGCTTGGGTGGTGTCAGATTTTTGATCGGCTACTGCCACGCGGTAGTTTTCGATTGCTCGCAAGAGAGTAGTGGTAGAAGCAATGTCATCCGCCTGTGTGGGGGTTGAGCTTGCTTGCTCAAGTAGCTCATCAATGGGGGAATCGGCTGGTAGTACAGGTGCCGTTGGTCCACTGGTCGTTGGCTTGGTCGGGTTGACCGGAATAATCATGTATTCAGCTCCTGCTGCCGGTGTCGCTTGCGCCGCTTTTCTTTGTTTGGTGGACTTTCCTCCCGGGGTCGTGGGTGTGATGGTGAATTTTGACTTGGATGAGTCTGCATCGGGGGTCTTTTCGATGGTCCAAATTACATTGTTGGGGAGCGCTTGTGATGGGTTGGACACGACTGTTCTATCTACGTAATCCGGGTGCAATGATGCGACGCGCTCCATGGGGTGCGATTTGTGGTCGGATTTCGTATCTTTGTGATCCGAGCTTTCAGTGGCACGAGTGTGAGTTTCACTCGAGGCTTCGTGTGACGATGAGTGGGAATTGGCTTTTTTAGAACGGGGTGCCGTGTTGTCCCAGTCATCACTTGCAAGTTTTGATCTTTTGGATAGTCGGGAGGGGGTTGCAAAGTTTAAGCGTTCGATCTCAACTCTTGATTCGTGAGCATTCGAGCGCTTCGTAATTTTCTCGACATGGCGTCTTGGGCTAGATGCAACGGATCGGGCTTCGGCAACTGTGGCTACAAATAGTAGCAATGGAAGTCATGTCAGCGGACAGTTAAAAAAAAGTATACTTCCTCAGCGTTAGAGGGATTTTTGATGTATGACTTACCACCGAGGACAACTGCTCCAGCAGCAACAATGGCAAAACGCATCTTGGAGTTCTCTTGGAAAGGGTCAAGTGGGATACAGGAAGGTTTCTGAATGAATATGGAAGTGATGTGCTTGCGAGGAAAGCGAGCTTGGAGTTGGGTGGCGACAGAAGAAAGTTAGACAGAAATATCTCGGGGATTGGTCTTTTGGAGGTCAGTATAAGGGGAATGTGATGGGGATCAGAATAGCATACAACGCACCTGTTAGTCGTCTATTTATAACCTTTCCGAGCCGCTGCCAAGTTATTCACAGACACCACTGTGACTGATTTTTGCAGAGCAGGGAAGGCTGAACTGTGTGTGCCTACCTCCAGGCCAAAGTGAGAGCACGAATTCCAGCCTTCTCTTTGGCGTAAGATAAGTTGGGAATCAGACTGCACCGAGTATCAACGATTTACTTCACCCCGCGGTCAGCCATCCGAGGTTCAAGGCCTGGGGGTAGATTGGCTGGTTTCTTTCCTCAAAGAGCACGTCGATTGGTCACGTTATGAAGACCGACCCAGCCGGGTCGGGAAGCTTGGCCCAAAGTCGAGAAGGCTTGCATCGTCAGCCCAATATAACAAACCGGCTGGATTCGAGTTCGTCGGAGCTTCCGGCTGGTAAAACTTGCGCCGGATCGAACTTAACGCAAGTCAGAAAGCATTGGCTTGTGAGGCAGAGGAAATTTGTTAGGCTCGACGCCGGATAAAGCGCTGTCGATAATTGTTGAGAATGCCGCAGTGCGCAAGACAGAGCAGTGAACTGTGGGATGTGGCAGTCTTATGGGGCAGGAGTCTTATGGGGCATTGCGTGCTTCCTGCTTGCGGTGGCTCTTGTCTCTTTCACTATGTCTCACATAACCTACCCGGTCGAAGCACCTTGAGGAATATTTAGGTCCGTTCCTTGAATCCTATACAGCCCGCATCTGACTCATTTAACTCAAGTGCCACTCGCTCGGACTATTACACTATCCAGGGAGGTCTCACGGTTTATGATTTACAAGACCCCTCTTGCACAAAATATATCGCTATGGCACTGTTCTGAGGTGAGATAGTATCTTCATTGGCTATAAAATATATTAGGTGGCTTTGATCGGAATGAGATCACCGGTACAAATATAATGTGCAACGCCCAAGCTATGAGTTAGATAATGAAACATCCCTCTCTTCGAATTCCATCTAGAATTCACCGTCCATTTGAGAGCCTCGTGGCCTCCGAGCCTTCCAGCGCTTTTCACTTAGCGGTTCGTTGAGCGACTCCAATGCGGACATTCTTCTGGTCAAAGACGACGTATACACTCTTCAAGAAAGTGTCACCCACTGAATGTTGGAAGAGGGGTATCAGTTTAAAAAAATATCACCTTGTATCAGATGGTCACAAAATGGCAGAAGGAATCACTAAATATTTTTGGGGGTGGGCCGACTTACAGATGTCAAATGGATTATTACCGCGGGACTGGATACCACCAAATACCATTCCCTTTTCGGGAGGACCGTAGGCTAAAGACTTCCCTGGGATGGTATACATGTTCTCACCGACGGCGAGCTGGATATCGGGCACCTCAGCATCGACAGGGTAGACGTAGCCACCTTGGCTTCTATCCAAGACAGCCCCGGGGATCTTGTTGTAGAGAGCAGTCGTGACCGCCTCAGATACCAAAGCGAGTGTGGTTCCGGTGTCTGCTATCGCGACGTTCCCAGATAATTCAACCTGTTCATCACCTATCATGGCCTTGGTTGATGGAAATGCCCAGAAACCCTGCTTATTGTCGACTGGTGCATAAACTATATCTTTCTCCGAGACGCCGGCTTCTTCGGCGCAAATAGTTCCGAATGAGTAGAAGCCTTTACCGTCGGTATCATGCTTCAAGCATACTGTGAATAACCCCTGATCGGTGATGCTCTTCTCCATCATGTTTTGCATCGGAGTCTTTTGTTGAGGGTTGGCCGTATTGATCTGAGGCCAGGCGAGGCCCAAGAGCCCATCGGAGCCTTCACCGTTGAGGAAAGCGCTCGAGAGCTTCTGAGCGACCTCGATCCCTTGCTCGGAGCAGTGGAGATCCCCAATCTTAAGGTCTATCAAGAGGTTTATTTCCGGGTGAGCTATTTCCATCCAATCATCAGAAGAGGTTAGAAGAATGACTGACCATCTTTGTAAACGACACCGCTGGCGGAGGATCCATCTCCGTACGAGATCTTCCAGGTACAACCTGGGACCTCTTGGGCGGTGGTGGACTTTTTGGGATCGTATACCGCATGGCCCGACGCGGTCGGTTGGCTAGCTTTAAGTTCTGAAAAGTGCATCATTTTTTTTTTTTTGAAAGATTGGATTCAGTAAATTCTTTTGAGAATGTCGTTTAGTAAAACTTACCGGATGACCAAACCCATAGGTCGGCCGACCCGGTATCAAAATCCAACATGAGTTGGACACCCGGGGTTCCGATGGTAACCGGAACCACATATTCCAAATCGTGCTACATTATTTCCACAAACGGATATCAACGTCTGAAAAAAAAAAGGAACACCTTCTACGAGACATAGTGGGATAAGTTTGTGACCCAACTGCTATGCTTTCTGCAGGGACTTCGTGGTCAGAACCGTCCTCTTTAATTGCCAATACGCGTCCCTGGCTACCTTCGAAGGTGCCGGTCTTGAAGCTGTATCGACGGGCAGCTTTAGCATATGCCTGAAGAGGTAGTGTTTTTTTTTCAATTAGCATCAACCGAAATCAATGTAGTCCCATCTATGAGAATGTGGATATAAAATAGATGCAAACGCACTGCAGCCCCGGTGCGATGACTTTCTTTTCGTAAAGTGTTTTTAACTGGATAGAGTATTGTTTGTGGCATTTTGTGTGTTGGTGATACTATACTGTTGTCAAGTTAGATACTGTACTGTGAGGTTGTCTGAGGATATGAAGGGAATTGAAACCGAATGAGTAGTACACCTTTATATATCTACTGGAGACTGACTGGACTCCTCACCTAACGTAAACGATGAGAGCGCTGGTGTAGTTGTTCACTTAGTCTTAGGTGGATAGCCTGCTAGGGGTAGCGAGAAGTTTCTTTCTCCAAGGTGAAATGCTCTGCCTGCTATGATTATGCTAGCTTGCTTTGATGTTGAGGATTACTCGTGCGTGATAGGAAGCAGACTCCACTGATCTATCCAGGAGCCAGGCATCTTCCCTATAGGAGTTTTAGAAGTTGACTAATATTTCAGGTGTGGAACCAGTTTGTACGCATCATTAAGGAAAATGATTTCCAGATCAGGGGACTCATTTTCATAAACTGAAGATATCTCTTTGGCAAAGGTGATGATAATCGTAGAACTTATCGCTCCCAACTTTCCACCACCCTCAAGCGGCGAAAGCTGGGGTAACGATACTTTCAGGTGTTTGAACTAGTAACGATCCGATTGCACATTCCGATATAAATAAACGAAGCAATCGAATCGATCATTACATCAAGAGGAGTCTAGCCTACCTTGCGAACAAATATTCTCCTCATCTGGGGTTCGTCTTCTACTTCAGAACGACATTGATTCTTTTATTGCCAAATAGGTATAACTATAGCTCAAGTATTTGATCCGAGTCCCTATGTTGTTGAGAAAGAAACGAAAAAAAAAACGGCATTGTGTGAGATTTGCTTTGATATTCCCTTCAGTGTGTGATGGCTTCGGGATGTCCGAAGTGGGGGTGGAGTTGGTAGAATCAAAACCATGACCCTGACAGTGAAGTCACTCCCCCGCTTCCAACTGTCCTAGCCAATGCTGAGACCCCTGCTGATCAAGTCTCATACATGCGGGTGGTGGGCAGTTGATGATTAGTTTTGGCTTGGTTGAAGTTTGAACCACCTTAGCACACATTCTTTTTTTGTTTTTGTCTTTGGTACACAACACACTTCGGAGATGAATGTTGGCTGTGCTTTTGCAAGCTCCAAAAGAAGGCTGCAACAAACCAAAATTTCTACCATGCCCCTCACCCCACCCACCCCTTCCTTCCGTGCCAACAACGCCCTCATGGGGTAGAGAAGTCCTTTGATCACGTGATACGTGCGATGAGGAAAAAGTAAGTGCGCCGTCGGGGATTCGAACCCCGGACTAAAGCTGATCCCATTGGAAGGCTTCAATGCTAACCACTACACCAACGGCGCCGATGACGGCAGCCGAAGACTGTAACCCTCATAAAGTGAAGGAGTACTCCAAAATCAATCCATACAGGTGGGTCACTTCACGACACCTGCATTTCAAAAACTTGACAGCTAAATGCCAAAGCCTCTTTAGTGATGAACAGACAATTGCTTCTGACCACCAAATAAGGTATTGAATTTAGATTTATGAGCTAGTCTAATTCTGACTTCCTTAAAGTTAACAGGTGACAATTTAGAACTCAGTCTTAAAAAAGTTAAATTTCTAAATTTGGATTTCACCACCAAAGTTTAGGAATTAGAATTATGATTTAAGTTTTAGTCAGGGTTCTAAATTGAAGGGAAGTCTTCCAGTGAACTTCCCTCCCGATGACCTATTGTGATCTATCAACTGGTCTTATAACCTCTGAGAAAATGATTAACTTTTCAGTCCACCAAACCTGGGAAAATGTCTGAAATCTTAACTTATTAACAACTCATACTCCTCATTAACCCCTAGTAAAGCTTGTCCATCCGTCCCAGGGGTATGGTTCAATCATGATATCACTGTCAGTACATAAACACTTTAACATCGAGAAACTCAGCCCTATAAAATGCATGAGGAAACTTAGGAGTAAAATTTATGTACATATCTAACAGTAATAGTAATTTTTTAGTTTGTAGTACGACATCTCATAATATAAAAGGATAAAAGTGGTGGTACAAATAACAAACACAAACAGATGAGAAAGAGAAGAAAAAAAAAGGAGAAAAGAAAGAAAAAAAGGGGGGGGGGAGGAGTTTTTTCCCTTGTATTCCAAATTTATGTATTTAGATATCGAGTTATAGAAAATTTTCCGCGAATCAATTTCGGAGTTATATTTAAATAAAGCGCGAGTGGAAAGTATATGCTATCGCAAAGAAAAAAAAAAGAAAAAAAGAAAAAAAAAACGAAACCTTAAGCGATCAAGGTTAATTCACTCTTCCGATTTCTAGCGTATAAGTCTTTATACTGATCCCATATGCTATAAACGTAATCAAGGAAAGATCAATTGTGAATATCCTTTTCTTGTTATTTTGAAATAGATCTATGAAAAGTAGTGGAAAGATGACTGACGCAGTAAGTTCAGCAATGTATTGTTTCTGAACATTTTCGATTTCTTCGAGTCCTGGGTTTTTATTCTGTTCTACTCTGATAGGTTTACCGACTATAAAAAAGGAAGAAGCTTATGGATATGTTACTCTGCTAATAACGACTGGAAATTGAACAGGGAAGTGCAAGAGACGACTAACCTACTGAAACAATCGGATGCCGATACGGAAGCAGTCCAAGAGAGTCTGATAACAAAAAAAAACATGTAAAAATGTGGCATTCAAATTAAGCAGCACGAAATTGCTCCTTCAGAATACGAGGAAGGGGGGATGGGGGAATTAAAACTGACAGTTGAAGATTCCTCGACCATGGAAAATCGCTGTCATTAATCAATCAATCAATCAACAGTGAAAAAAAGGATATAAGTTTGAAAGAATTACGTTATGATTGTCTTTGTCCGGAATCAAGAGCCCACGCAATCATGCTAAGAAAAAAAAAGAATGAGAAAAGGTGGATTAAATGGCTTACGCAATGTGAACCCAAATACAGCTTGAAATCGTTTCTGAAGTGAGTATAATGCAGTCCCTTTAGAGTTGGATAATTGAGCATAAATCTACATATTCCAGATTTATTAATATTTTTTGCGAATGGAAAAATGAGGTTTTTGGTGGGACGTCAGATTGAAGATCATACCCTTGGGAGGAGGATGGATGATAACATTGATGATGATGATAAAGATGACAGCTTACGTCATTTTCTCCAAATGAGAAAACGGGCACGAGATCGGCCCTAATGTAATAAATCAGAGGGATGTCGTCAGAATGGTTTTGTTTTATGGGCCCGAGGGAGATGTAAATATAGAAGAAGAAAAGAAAATATGAAGTACCCTTCACGGATAGCCAGTTTAATGAATCCCAAGCGACGTTTGAGGGTCAAGTCGGCGGTACCAGGATGAGCCGAAAGACTCTCAGCAGCCCCTCCGACGACAATCACCAAACAATTACCTTCACCTTTATTATTTTTTGAAGCGGTCGATCGTTTGTTTTTCGATTTCAGAATCGAGATACACGATTTGATCGAGACCGAACAGATCCCTAAACTTAGGATGAGGTCCCGATAAAACGGGATTATAAAGTTCGTGCTCAGGGTGAGTAAATGCGGATTCAAGCCTGGAAACTTTTCCGAAAATCCCGTTGCTAAAATTTGATTTTATACAATATAGGTGAGAGAAGAAAGATTGGCAAGTTGAGTCTCTTTTCTTTCATTCAGTGTAACACCATCAAGGTATACATTATAGTCAACAAAACGAGCCAAACCTTCCGTTCCAAAATTAGCCACGGCTCCCCTTTTTTTCGAGTAACATTCAGGGGGAAAGATCAACATGACGCGTTTTGATAATGATTGACGACTAAAGCTTACATTCCGATGATCCCATGAGGATGGTAGCCTACGAATGTCATAGAATGAACGCGTTCAATGTTTCATAATCTCTCCTGAGGAACAAAATAAAGAACTTACCGAATACATATTTGCGATCGCTGGGCAAATCAACAGTCTATAGAGAATCGTCAGAAGATAGAATAGTTAGATTAATCGATCACTATGTCCCCCCTTGTTTCCTCGGCCAATCAAATAGATAGAGATAGAGCAAGACATTGGACTAACTTTGATTAAACTGATTGGGAAATAAGAAGCAAATAAATTCCAGAATTTCCATGTTCGAACAGATTGATTCAATCGACCACCTTTCTCCGGAGCAGGATCCAATACCAAGATCCAGATCACATATGGGAGTAGGATCGGCCAGGTCATCGGGTAAGACCTATCAATTATCATAATCCACCCCCAAAAAAAGTGAACTTAATTAAGGTGAGTTACCCCAAAACACACAAACACACAGAGAGTGAAAGATTTCCGATCAGTAAGTAAAAACTTACATCAAGAGAAAGAATAAGGAAATGCAAAGTGATAATTGAGAAGTCCATAAGAGTACAGCAGCAGTTTGTACACGTCTATAAGGAGGAACACGAATGGGCGCCCATCTATCCATCCGAGTTAAACACAAAACGAATATGTGATTAGAATTGAAGTGATTGGTAAAAATTCAACACGTCCTTCTCTCCCCTCAAAAAAAAATCGAATAGAAATCTTACATAGGTCGTTTCTCCTTCTTGTAAGTAATTTCATCGTCGCCCTCTGGTTCTGGTTCGGAACCCGACGGGCTTCTCGAGTCATGTTTCATCGTGGGTCAATAAAATTCGTGGATAAGATAGTGCCAGCCGAGTCTATATTCTGGTGGATGTGATCTACATTAGCTTTCGAGAGCATCACCACGATAGCCTGCATCGTTCACTCACCAGATTCTCCAGTCCAGCGATGTGGGTGTGGGCGGTTTGAACTTGGTGGTGGAGATGGTCAACAGACTGGCACTGGTCAGTGGGCACTGGGGGCGTCGGCTGCTGCTGTATGTATGCGGGTCGGCCCCACTGCACCGCCACCATGACGTCATCTCACCACCACATACATATCCGCTTTCAAGGTTATCACATCTCCATGGAGCAGACCCATGGAAAGGCACGGCTCCAACAAGCGATGATGAATGGTGCTGGGATCAATCAAAAAGGGGACATGCCCAGTGTCGAAAGAAGACAGCTTATGGTCAAACGTATGGAGAAGTACAACATGTCTTGGGAAACGAGAAGAGCTCAGAGATAGATAGTGAGAGAATAACATAGACAATTCAATACATCGTTACAACAACATCGACAAAAATCCAAAACACATATACACATACAAGTTTTTTTTTATCTTTTCCAAATCTAAAGAGAGATGCACGAAGGAACGGATAATAATCCCGAGTGAAAAAATAAATATATGGGGTTTTTTTCCCTATCCAGAAAAGGTCTCAACCTGTTGCTTTCCTCCGAGTAGTAGTAGGAGTAGTAGTTGTTGTTGTTGTTGGATCATCTTGGGTAGAAGATGGAGAAAGAGCGTTTTCTAGAGCGGATTTTAACCCTTTAGAGCTTTCTTCAAATTCGATATCTTGTTCCATCAATCCCTATAACAATCAATCCCCCCCCCAAAAAAAAACAAATCAGAAATTGAGGAACACCACAAAAAATTCGACACGGTGAGAAAGAAAAAGAAAAATATACCTCTTGTCCTCGTGAATAAAACTTGGCTGGCGAGTCTCCTAAGACCACTGTTTCATCTATCAGAATATATCGAATCGAAGATTGAGGTGCAGTATACATCGAATCCAGCAAAATCTTTTCCTGCGAAACCAAAGAAGAAAAAAAAAGATGAGTGATATGTACAAGTTCATGTTGTTGGATAAAGGAGACAAGTTACCAAGATTTGTCTAAGCCCACGAGCACCAGTTTTTTTCTGATAAGCCGAAGCAGCGATGGCCCGTTTAGCGCTCATAGTGAACCGAATTTCGACCCCATTAATCTTGAACAAGTTTTCGTATTGTTTTAAGAGTGAGTTTTTGGGTTCGATGAGCACTCTCAACAGGTCTTGTTCGGTTAATGTTTTCAGACTCGCTAGTACCGGTATCCTCCCTATGAATTCAGGTATCAAGCCGAACCCGTTCAAGTCGATTGGCTCGACCTTTTCTAAGGGATCTTCTAATTCCTTTTCTGAATCATTGTTAATACTATCGGTGGTTTTTGATGATCCGTGGGGATTCTTGGGTTCACTAATATTGTGAGCTGATCCGTTCTCTGAAAATCCCGTCTTGTTGAGAGTCGCACTAAATCCGATCGAGGTCTTCGAAATCCGTTTATTGATAATCTTTTCTAAGCCAACAAAAGCACCAGCAAGGATAAAAAGGACTATAACCAGTGGAAATGGAGGGGTAATGTCAGTACATTTCACTCTGTTTGGACGTCACATGTTAGTTCAGAAAAACGTATTAGGATTTACTATTGGTAGTATCGACTTGAATGGGTTGAGGGCTTTTTCCGTTAGGTGGAGTAGTACTAGAACCATCTTGATGACGCCCAGGATTACTGGGATCATTACTTGGACCACCTTTATCGGCAACCGTGACCAAAGTACCTTCTAACATTCTAAGCATAGCTTGTTGCACGCCCTCTCCCGAGACATCTTTGACATAACCGTCCCCTGACTTGCGAGCGATCTTATCGATCTCATCTATAAAGATTATCCCTCTACTCGCTCTACTCACATCGTTATTGGATTCTTGATATAATCGGACTACCGCCGATTCGACATCTTCACCAACATATCCCGCTTGTGTAAACGTCGTCGCACATGATTCACTATACGGTACATTTAAGCGCCGCGCTAATGTTCGCGCCAATAAGGATTTCCCACTCCCTGTTGGTCCTAATAATAATATGTTCGACTTATTTAAAATTCCATCTATAGCTTCTTCTGCTCTATTTGTTTCCATTCCACTAGACTCAAAATTTTTGGATGGTTTATCCGTCGGAAAACTTGGTGGTGGTGTGGGATTTCCTCGATTGGTTTGGTTGTTCTGTTGGAAGTCAGACTGTTTCCCGAAATCACTAGTAGACGTAGTAGAAGAATCCGATGGTCTAACGGAAGATTTCTTGTCATTCAGAGTCGCCAGTCTAGGTTTATTATGATCGTGCAGTTGCTGTACAATAATTGGTTCATTCTTTGGGGGGATCCCAATGGGCGAGTTTTCCCACTCTCTTCGATTGGGATTGGGGGAGGAAGAAGAATCCAGACTTCTCTTGGTAGAGATTGAGCTTGAATAGGAAGGTGTGAAGGGAAGTAGTTGGAGGTAGTCATCGGCTGAATCCTGATCTTGTTTGGTGTTTGTAGACGGTTGTTTCTTCTTCAATTGACGAGAAGTCATCTGACGAATTCTGTTCTCCAGTTCTTCACGCTCCAACCTTAGACTAGCTTCCACGGCCTTGGACATGATCAGATTATGGGCGAAGCCAGTAGGCGGATGATGTCTGAGAGCAGCAGCTGGTGGAAGACGATTATTGTGGGTTTGAGGTGATTCGGAAGAGTGGTGTTGCTGTTGCTGCTGCTCCGAGTCGATATTGTTGCTGAAATTGGCTCTGCTACTCGTCTGACTTGTACTCGCTTCATTAGTTGCGCCAAATTTGGAGTTGGCTTCCATCTTCAGCTGTTGTTTCCTCTTCTCTTCAACTTCAAGTAAAGCTTTAATCCTAATGTAATGGTTGAACACCGCCACGGACAAGATCTTCTTGGCTTCCGATTGAGCGATCACATAGTTATCCAATTCGCGATGAATGTCACGTGGATTGGGTAGTGTCGAAAGGCTAGAACTCATCGATTCATGATCCTGGTTCAGCCTGTACATCCGCACTTGTTGCTGGAGAAAAGCTGAGCGGGGATTTGAAAAGATGAATGGCTGAAACGATCTGGGAGCACCATTCTTGTCGTATTTTAAAGACGAATGTTGATTAATGAATGAGGATGACTTCTTAGGATCTTGTCCGAGTGGTACTACTGCCCGTCTAGATTTGATGAGATGAGTACTGCTTCTTTTTCCTAATTTCAGCATCTTGTTTCTACTTAATGCACCGCTTCTTTTAATTAGCTTTTGACTCAACAACAGCAACAAATCCAGTGGGGGGGATCGAGGAAAATATTTACGTACACCTCAGCCTTCAGGAGCCAAACAAATCTTGAGAGTGCTGGGAAAGGCGAATAATAATTAGTACAAAAAATACACGGCGAGTGACTGGAGTATGTTACGACCAATAGGCCCGGATGCGCATTAACGGAAGCGTCTTTCTAGTCGACTCGAGTGAGATGCTGGTTGTTGGCCGGAGTTGGCAGAATATTTTGGAAAAGGCAGAATGGACATGTGTGATCGCACCGGGTACCCGTCGGGTTGGGGGTGCACTCGGGGAGTTCACACCCCTCTGGCTCAGCGCAAAAGAAAGCAACCCTTGCTCAGGTTGTTGAATGTTAAACCCTCCATCTTATTGCCCCAAGAAACCAAGTTGGAGTTCTAGAAATTTCAGGGGTGAATCCTTCCCGCGCAGAGCACCATTGACACACAGAATCAAGGGCAATGGGGAAGACAGACACTGTTTCCTTGGCAAAAAGTTAGACCATCTCAATGTATCTCAGCCCTATGAGTACCCTTATCTTTTTTAATGATCTCATCTTTCTTTATCTCTGTTTGATTCTTATGTGATCAATGGATGTTCCAAAGTTTACTCCCTTCCTTTGTACAGTCACCTACCAGATGTTTATGACCACTTGTTTTTGCATTTCAAGAGGGGAGATCAAAGACTTGAAGTCATGAAGATTGGTGAAAGGGTGGAAAATAGGCCTTGGATAATTAATATGAGAAAGAAAAAAATTCTGAAATGTATGAAAAATGAAAACCAGGCTATCAAAAAAAAAGAAAACTTGAATGTTTTTTTCACGAGAAAATTGTAATATCAGGAATGATAGAATAGGATCTGTAATAAATGATAATAAATGAAAATATGAGAAAAATGGAATTCTGGATGGTCCAAAACAAGTATTGAGTGGGCCATTCATCAGTAAATGTGACGTTCTTGCACTTTTTCTT
>LUKR01000313.1:0-14499 GCA_019395275.1 Puccinia brachypodii | reverse complement strand
GAGAACCTTTGTGTCCAGCTTCAATCTTGATCACTGCTGGGGAATATTGAAGGATGCCCCCAAATGGCAGGCCACACAGCAAGAAAGTGAAGCTTGAGGGAAGAAGGCCAAGGATGTACCTTTGACCGCTTCAGCACCCTCCTCCAATCCACCTGCCTCCACCCTTGCCGTTTCAAGCCCTGCGGTCATTGAAGTAGAGGATGAAGACTCTGAAAACAGTCGGTTGGCGCTGGGAAACGTTTGTATTGGAGGTCAGAAAGCGGCCAAACGTAAACAAGCGGAGGAGTGTGTGATTGAGAAGATTGTTGGCATGCAAAAAGAACTGGTCCAGATCTCGCGTGATAGGTTGGCTTCAATGAAATCGGCTTTACAATCAACCTCAGACAACGCAGTCATGTCTGCTAATCTCAACACAATGGATGATGAAAGTCGTGCATATCACCAGAAGAAACAAAGAGCAATTATTTCTTGCAAGCTACAGGAAGAGAAGGAGAGGGAGGAAAAAGAAAAAAAGCAGAAGGAGGAAAAAGATAAAAAAGAAAAGGAGGAAAAAGAGAAGAAGGAAAAGGAGCAAAAAGCAAAAGAAGAAAAACAGAGAAAAGATAAGGAAGCGATTGAGATTGATGGCGTTACCGAGGCCAAGGAGCTTTACAAGGCCACCTTTGGGTCCAGCTTCAATCTTGATCACTGCTGGGGAATATTGAAGGATGCCCCCAAATGGCAGGTCATGCAGCAAGAAAGTGAAGCTCGAGGGAAGAAGGCCAAGGATGTACCTTCGACCGCTTCAGCACCCTCCTCCGATCCACCTGCCTCCACCCTTGCCGTTTCAAGCCCTGCGGTCATCGAAGTAGAGGATGAAGACTCTGAAAACAGTCGGTCGGCACTGGGAAACGTTTGTATTGGAGGTCAGAAAGCGGCCAAATGTAAACAAGCGGAGGAGTGTGCAATTGAGAAGATTGTCGGCATGCAAAAAGAACTGGTCCAGATCTCGCGTGATAGGTTGGCTTCAATGAAATTGGCTTTACAATCAACCTCAGACAACGCGATCATGTCTGCTAATCTCAACACAATGGATGATGAAAGTCGTGCATATTACCAGAAGAAACGAAGAGCAATTATTGCTCGCGAGCTACAGGAAGAGAAGGAGAGGGAGGAAAAGAAAAAAAGCAGAATGAGGAAAAAGATAAAAAAGAAAAGGAGGAAAAAGAGAAGAAGGAAAAGGAGCAAAAAGAGAAAGAAGAAAAGCAGAGAAAAGATAAGGAAGCGATCAAGATTGATGGCAAAGATGAAGACAAAGACGATGATTCCGGCACAGACGAGGATGAATCTGGTGAAGACAACAGTGAAGCTGGCGATGATTGATATCTTTATCTTGCTTAATTTACCAACCTTGTCTCCCTTTTTCTTTTGGAGTTGTGTCTTTTTTCGAAGTTGTCTCTCTTTTTTTGAAGTTGTTTTTATTTCTTTCTTGAAGAAAACAGAACCACAATTTCATTTACCAAATTTTTGAAATCCCAAGACAAGAAACAAGTGAGAAAAAAATATATAAAAAAAGACAACACAAGCGAGAGAAAAAAAGCAACAGCTGAAAAATAAGCGAGAAAAAAAGACAACATAAGCAAGAGAAAAAAAAACAAAGCAGCAGTTAATCCTCAGATGAGGAATTGTCTTCATCTGAACCATGCTTATTCCACAAATGATTGATGAGGTCTTGCTGCAGTTGTGCATGCAAGACATGATCCCTAATCGCCTGGTATCGCAGAATAAATTGTTCAAATGTTGAATTATTAGGTTTGTTTGTCGTGATGGTTGCTCGCGTGCCTGGAGTTTGATGATAGTTAAAGTCTTCTTCAAATTCTGTCCCTGCCTCATCTTCGATCGTCATGTTATGGAGGATGATCACAGCGGACATGAAGATGAAGACAAAGACAACGATTCCGGCACAGACAAGGAAGAATCTGGTGAAGACAACAGTGAAGCTGGCAATGATTAATATCTTTATCTTGCTTAATTTACCAACCTCGTCTCCCTTTTTCTTTTGGAGTTGTGTCTTTTTTCGAAGTTGTCTCTCTTTTTTTGAAGTTGTTTTTATTTCTTTCTTGAAGAAAACAGAACCACAATTTCATTTACCAAATTTTTGAAATCCCAAGACAAGAAACAAGTGAGAAAAAAATATATAAAAAAGACAACACAAGCGAGAGAAAAAAAGCAACAGCTGAAAAATAAGCGAGAAAAAAAGACAACATAAGCAAGAGAAAAAAAAACAAAGCAGCAGTTACTCCTCAGATGAGGAATTGTCTTCATCTGAACCATGCTTATTCCACAAATGATTGATGAGGTCTTGCTGCAGTTGTGCATGCAAGACATGATCCCTAATCGCCTGGTATTGCAGAATAAATTGTTCAAATGTTGAATTATTAGGTTTGTTTGTCGTGATGGTTGCTCGCGTGCCTGGAGTTTGATGATAGTTAAAGTCTTCTTCAAATTCTGTCCCTGCCTCATCTTCGATCGTCATGTTATGGAGGATGATCACAGCGGACATGATCTCGGAAAGGTCATTGTGTTTCCAAAATCGACCAGGAAAATGAACAATAGGGTAGCAAGCTTGCAGAAAACCAAAGGCACGTTCAATGTCTTTTTGATATGCCTCCTGCATTTTAGCAAAGTATTATTTTTTTTGCCTTGGGGCTTGGAGATTGATTGGACTAATGTTGAGTATGGAGGGTAAATTCCGTCGGTGAGATAATAGCCAGTATTATATTTACTTCCATTGACTTTGTACAAGACAGTGACTCCTTCGCCTTCTTGAAGTTGTTGAAAAATTGGTGATCGGTCCAGGATATTGATGTCGTTGAGGGTACCAGGAAGTCCAAAAAACGCATGCCAAATCCAAAGGTTGTACAAGGCCACCGCTTCAAGAACAATTGTTGGCTCTTTCTCCTTGCCGGTATATTGGCCCTGATCAGCAACTGGGCAATTTTTCCAGCACCAGTGCATGCAATCAAGCGACCCCATCATACCAGGAAATCCTTGTTTCTGGGCAACTGCAAGAAGTCTAGCGGCATTGGTTTTGTTTGGAGTCCTTAGGTATTTGTCACGATAAATCTTGACGATTGTGTGGCAAAACTTTTTCAAACACTGAATTGCTGTAGATTCACCTGGATCAAATGAAATTCATTCAGGTCCTCAAAATTAAAACAAACTTCTTTGTTAGAAAACTTACTCATACGAAGATACTCATCAATTGAGTCGCCACTGCATCCGTATGCAAGCATTTGTATTGCCGCTGTTGCCTTCTGAAGAGCTGAAAAGCCCAATCTTCCAGCTGCATCACGCTTCTGTCGGAAGTAAGGATCGGCATTTTCAATATCGGTGACAATTCTGAGGAAGAGACTCCTTCGCATCCTGAATCGACGGCAGAAAAGATAATCAGGATATATGGAGTCCTCAGCGAAGTAGTCATTGTATAGCTGCTGATGTCCTTCAAGTCGATTCCGATGGATTTCCCTTCTTCCAGGTGTTGAACCGCCGTGCTTCTTTTTTTCTTTTGTCTTCATAATTAAAGCAATGCTTGTTTGGAGGGAGGCAATGATGTCGTTGTCTTCGTCCATGAATTGGAGTAGTTCTTCCATTCTTTTTGGGTGAAGTGTTGAACAGTGTGTCGAGTTGGTATGGCGTGTCGAGTAGTTGGGTTGGATAGCTGCTCGAAGTGCCAGTCCACAATTGGAGCTGACCCGCGACTCCTGAGAAATGTGTTTGCGGGCCGGGGAACGCGCGTCAGCTGCCCCCCGGACCGTTAGAGATGCTCTAAGGGGTAGTTTAGGTACGGCCGAGGGGGGCTTACTGAAGGGGTTTCCCTTGTCCCATCAGGTGAACAACAATGCCACCACGTAAAATAGCATAAACCTCAAGCTTTCTGTGAAACTTTCGTGACAGTGGTCTGATCGGCCAGCCATAGATTACGTCAGCCCCCTCCCTCCCCAGCCTTGCTGTGCCTGTTGACCGCCCTGTTGACCATCACTCCCACTCCCGAAGCACCCCGACAGCTCCACTATGGTTCAACACAAAGCAGACGATGTCATCACACAGTTCGTTTCTATCACCGGAAGTAGCACCGATCAAGCCCGGTTCTTTGTCGATTCAGCCGGTGGAAATTTAGATGTGATTGACCACCACTTCAGTTGTCCGATACCTATAGAACAAGGGAAAGGGAGATCTGACGAAAGATTTTATTTGTTTTGTCAGACCGCCCTATCGACCTACTTTGAGACCGTTGGCACTACCAATACTGGTGCTCCCGCTGCTGCCAATACGTCCACAGCGCACCCCGGCCCGACAGGACCTACCACATTATCGGGCGAAGCAGCCGACGAGATGCCTGCAGAGTGGAAAAGACCAGCGGCTGGCGCTAACAAGTCGTCCGGGCGAAAGCCACCTCGCGCAGGAGGTATCACAAGCTTTGGTGATCTGAGCGGGTGAGTTGAGGTACATGGGAGCCCCGCCGATCAGCATCCTTGAATTGATCATGTCAAAAATCCCATTCTCCTCTTTCGGTCCTCAGGAGCTCGGCCCCTTCTACTTCTTCTCGAGTACGTGGGATCTCAACTCTTAAGGATATAAATTCTTCCGCCGGAATGTCAGGAGGTGGTGATATGAGCGAGGATGACGATGACGATGACGAAGGACCCGCGGACCTATACGCTGGTGGTGGGAGAAGTGGGTTGAACGTTCAAGATCCAAATCAACAGAGTAGCGGAAAGGCTGGAGGTATCGTAGCCGATATTCTGAAGAAGGCAAAAGAGTTAGCGAATCTATCCTTACTAAGCCCTGCTTTCGATCCAGTACTGAGGAAACTTTTCTCCTCTACCTTTTCATCTTAGAGCTGGTAGCGCTCCAGCTTCCTCAACTGCTAATGCTACGACTAGCAAATCTGCTGCGTTTTTCCAGGGGTCTGGTAGGTTTTCCAGATTTATCTTTCCGGGGTAAATCCTTTTCACCGATCAAACCTTTGATTGATCTTATTATTTCTTTTGTGATCGGGCAGCTCAAACTTTGGGGTCTGACCAGGTCCCCTCGCGACCCGTCGTACCACCACCTGCTTCAAGGCCCACTCGACAAAAAGTCTTCCGCACTGCTCTACCCGTACCCGGCAATTTTGGTAGCGACCTCGAGGACGACGACGATGAAGATGAAAACAATGAGGAAGAAGAAGAAGTCGAGAAGCACTTAACATTTTGGAAAGATGGTTTCTCCATTGAGGACGGGCCCTTAATGAGCTATGACGATCCCAATAACAAAGAGATCTTAGATGCTATCAATCATGGGTACGCTGCTCACCAAATCAAGATTTTCCATTGACTACATTTCCTGTTCTGGTGGCCTCAAAGTTCAAGTGATGTGAATCATTTCATACATATCGATACAGGCGTGCTCCACTTGACTTGCTAGGCGTACGATTGAATCAACGAGTCACGATGCGAGTCCAAAAACGACTAACGGAGAACTATATCGCACCGCCCAAACCACCATCAAAACCATTTGGTGGGACTGGGAACCGACTCGGTAGTCCACTACCCGTCAACATGGTCCGCTCTGCGGAACCGGCATCTCAGCCTGCCGACCCCCCGACTACTCGAACTTCAATTCAGCCTTCTATGCTTTTCGAGGTTGATAACAGCCAACCAACAACTGGTGTTCAAATCCGATTATCAGATGGCTCACGTATGGTGACCAGGTTCAATCATACCCATACAATTGGAGACATCCGGCGCCATATCGCATTGTCAGTAAACCATTTGAAGTTTTTCCAAAAACCGTTGACATAAATCAAACCTGCTCTTTTTATTTTTTTTCTTGGTTCAGATCTAATCCCGCGTTGGCTACTCGATCTTACGCCTTGCAAACCACATTCCCGTCTAGAGATTTAACTGATGACAACCAAACAATAAAAGAAGCCGGTGTGCTAGGGGCGGTAGTTGTACAGAGATACTTGTAAGGTCAAGGCTGGGTGTGGGAGATAGTGGATGTTTTCTATTAGTCTAATTACTTGAGAAAGTTCCACCCAAAAGCTTGATCAAACTTACGGTTTTCTCATCTGTATCATCTTGTCTAAAAATAAACAAACCTCCCTAGTCATACAATCAACCCACCAGAACAGTCATGCCCGTTCAGATTGATATCCCTTGCTATTCAGATCACTCCTGCAGCCTCATATAATACATATATTGTTGTACTTGCACTTTCATGAAATGAACTCCTCGATTGTGAAAGATTGAACTCCCTGGAATATAGCATGCTTGATCGTCGACGCCTGGCGAAAGTTGACATGTAGACCGACCATTCTTCAGTTGGGCCGGTTAGGGTTTTTTGAATAATGTTCTCAGCTGCTGTGCCCAGTTGGACTCGCCTGGCACGAGGATAACCAACTATTTACTTGAAGATGTTGAGCAGGCCACTCACCAAGCAGAAACAACTACGACTGACCAAACTCACTGGGAGAACGAACCACAGTAGAAGCAACGAACAACTGCCAGCCTCAGCAGCACCATCAGCACCAGCCCAGTCGAACTCAACCACAACTCGACCACCAACCAACCCAGAGGATACACCGGATACCCACAGGATAAAACAAGCACTCGCCCAAGTATCTCATTCCGCATACCTAGAACCAATCAAACAACACTTCCAAACAGTCCAAAAGAATCTATCCGAACGATTCGCAGACCTACCCACTAAACTATCCCAACTGACTGGATATGGGGACATCGATAAACTTAAATCACTCGTCTCTCTTACCGAATCTCAACTCAAAACGTCCAGGGAAAATGCTACTCAAGCTAAACTTAATTATAATCAAGCAGCAATGAGGAGGGCTGAAAGCGTTAAAGAAGTTAACGATTTACTCGCTAGAAAAGCCTCTTGGTAAGTTACACTTCTAAGTTTTAAACTGCTCTCTTTCTCTCTCTCATTTTTTCTTCTTCTTTTGGTGTAGGTCCGATTCAGATTTGGCCAGATTTACTACTTTAGTTAGAACTGATCATTCTAATGAACAAACTGAATCTGAAGCCAAAAAAACTTTAGAAAATGCTGAAGCAAAAGTTGATCATCAGTTTACGAGTAAGTTGAGATTGTTTTCTTATTACTTTATTAGATTTGATCATATACTTTTCTCTTTTTTTCTTGGTAGATATGATGCAAGCTATTCTTACTCGGTATCATGAAGAACAAGTCTGGTCTGATAAAGTTAGTTACTTTCATTTTTTTTTCCCCTCTGAAGCTTTGTTTTTCTGAATTCACAAAACGTGTTTATTTGATTTTTTTTTTTTTTTTATAGATACGAGCTTTATCGACCACATTTTCAATATCAATAACTCTAATCAACGTGTTGGTTTTCCTAGCAGCGATCGTTTTAGTGGAACCGTATAAACGATTAAAAGTGGTATCTGAAGTAGAAGAAAGGTACGAACAATCAACGAGAACATTTCAAAGCGCCCCAAAAAGAAAATATTTGATTTGATCTGAGATTTTTACTTTGTTTTTTGGTACATTTTATTCATTTAGAATCGTTAAGCGGGATAAGAATAATGCGGATGTCCTTGATCGGGCTTTGAATGCCGTTGTAGATCGGCTATCTTCAACCGAGAAACAACTCTCTGATCTAGTCATTTCGTTACAAGTCCCCTCCTCCCTATCCACATCCACACTACTATCCTCTTCAACATCTACATCAACCTCAGAAGAAGAACAAGAGAGTCGAATACCAATAATGCCTAGCCTCATAATCTCCGAAGAAGATTCGATCCCCACACCTCCCAAACCCGATCCAAGAAATGAAGTCATGAATCTGGAAAGAAGTAAGCAGATTGAAGAACAGACGAAGATGGATGAGGCAGTACTTGAGGGAGGAACAGCAACAACAAATGAGGACGAGTCCACGGTACCAGATCACCCCCCTCAACTTTCTCCCTCTTGGTACAATAAACTTAACCAAGCTAAAGACGATCGGTTCGAGAATCGTAACTATAATAGTCAAGATCAAGAATCTCTCAAAGTTATTGGAATCGGCACCCTCGTCGGAATCGTCATATTCAGTAGCTTCCACTTCTTCTCGAAATAATCTCGTTACTCAGTCTCCATGGATACCCATCATCCTCCGCAGTTGCAATCAATTCCTTTTTTTTTGTTCACGGGTCTAATGAACTTCGCAGGGGGATTTCATGCACCATACACTTTCATTTTTTCAGCAGACTTATACCTTTTCTTTTTTTTTTTTTAAAAAAAAAGAACGTCGTTTTCAGTTTGCTATTAACGTTCAACTTGATTGGCCTTATTATAAGTGAGATTTATAATAAGGCTTTTTGTGATTGATTTAGTGATCTTGGGAAGATTACATGTGTGCATGCGTCCTTTGCAGTCGACGGTTATGTTGTGAGAGCCACATTTGTGTGGGATCATTCAAGGACTCTTCAACATAAAGCTCCCCCGCTACAAATCATCATCATCATTACGATCAGCAATTATATAGTATTGTTGAAGATAAAGTAACCGCACTCTCATTTTATTTTTATTTTTTTTGATCAATGGTGGGTTTCTATGGCACGGAGGAAGTCACTCCCAGTCTTGCCCTTTTTTCCTCATTAAATTTTCAAAAACATTTCCAACAAAGTTCCCGTTAGATTTGAAAGTATCAAATAAAATTCTTTCTGTAGCTAGCCTATGCTGTTCGTCAATTAGACACATCGACCCAAAGTTTCGATTCAGAAATGGGGAATCTCCTCCATTCACATATTTTCGTTTTGGTGTAAAGTCCTTTATTGTGATTTCTTTCATCTCTGGTTGTACTACAGGATAGTTGTGGTTACAAAAACAAGCTTGGGTGCTAAGGTGATAGTTTGAAGAAAGAAAGAAAAGAATATTGGGTTTGGTTGGTAATACAGAAAGTGAGTGAACTGAGGTTCTAATTTTATGGTGCAGCTGTAAACCCCAGCAATAATGGGATCATCTACTTTTATTTTGAACTATCTGTCTTATCATTTTGAAAGAGTTCTTGAGAGAGTCCTTGTAATGCAGCAGTTGGTTGATAGTTGTTGTCAAAAAGTACAGCATCACCGGACCCTAAAAAGTAATCAACAAAGCGCAGAAAGAGTTAATCTCATAGAAAACAACATTGAATAAAATAAAATGTTTACATACCTGGGGCGAAACCACCTTTTCCAATCCAAGAATCCGTGGGAGCCACTCCCCAGGTGGTTACCGATACACACCCCTCCAGTTGTTGGCAAGTATCAAAAACGGTCTTAAAATCCTTGGCCTGTTGTTGTCGGGTTTCTGGAGATACTCCAGCGGCGACGTTATCGATCTTAATATCCAGTTCAGTCACAGCCACCTTCAAACCTGTAATTTTGAAACATTCATTCATCAGACTGTGTCCGAGGAGACTCTCAAAGGTCTGGCAAAAATATGTGGGATACACATAGAGCACGTCAAGGTATGACATACCTGCATCCGTAAAACGTTTCATATTTTCCTTCATACCTAAATAGAGGTTCGGAGCATTGAAGTGGTTAATTTTCATGGGTAGATCTATGTAGGTCGGTTGGGGATTTTCATCCCTCTCATGGTAATAATGATGAAGACATACCTTTGGGGACCTGTCCAACGGTAAAGTGACTTTGGAATCCTACAGCATCAAGATACCCTTTCTTTTTGAGCTCAATGGCTTTCTTGAGAATTGCATCGGCCTTTGGGCCAGGACCTTCAATCCCGTACTCATTCACTAGTCAAACGACAAAATCGGGAATTAAATTAGTCCATCAATTTGAAGTAAGAACAGTATAAAAAAAAAGAATAATAATAATAATTACTTACGGAATAGAAGCAATTTTCCAGCTCTGCCACTTTTCTGGACAACTTCTCTAGCAGTTTTGTAAACGAATTCGACGTATTTATCTTGTAACTTTTGAACCCAAACGGTGTTTCGGAGCTGACCATTTTCTTCAAAGATCTCATTACAAACATCAAATGCAACCGCCCTTTCGCCGAACTGCTTGATCACGTTCTCGATGATTCTAACCATAGTACTCTGTAGTTGTTGGGGATCCTTACCGTTAACCCATTGTGGATATTGTCCTTGACTTTTAAAATTGTAAATGTGATCCCCAAAGTACCGCCAAAAAATTAACTCTCATCTAAATGACGAGGAACAATTATTTCAGATAAAAAAAATTGGAGAGATCCTCACCCAAACAAAGTATGTATCCGCAGTGATTTGTTAAACTCTTTAACAAATTGATTGATAACTTGCCTGTAGGAATTAAGCCAATCAGTCTTATGAAGATTTGTAACACATGATAGAAAATGGGATATGCGGGGGGGAAAAAAGGGCAAGGTAAGAAACTAACCCGGGCTCAAAGTTGAATTGACCATCAGCTGGTTCCAGTGTATCCCATTTCATTTCTATTCATGAGGCACCAACGACCGATTCCAAATCAATCATCCGTCAACATTTCGTACGAGTCGATTGTACAGACAAACATCTTAGATTCATGAGGGAGAAGCTCACCATTTTGGGCGGTTATAAGATTGAAATACTTTTTGACAGTTTCTCTATACGGCCCTTGTTTTGCCAGATCACCTGCGCCGACAGCTGTTCCCACCAGCATCTTGCCTCGGGGTTCACCTGGTCCTGGCACAGGAGCCTGAGGGCGTGCACAGGCTAACCAGATCAGTGAACAGTGTAAAAGTATTCCAAAGAATACACGGTGTCCCATGAAAGATGTCATATTCAACAAGACCTTTGGCAGTTTCCGGCTCTTTTGAGATGATATCTGGTGAGTTAGGTCTATGTACAGTCGGGGGAAGGAGGAGGGGGTTGGGGGGTAGTAGAGTATATACAGTCGATGGGGGGTGGAGTACTATGTACAGATGGTTGAGATAGGAAAAGACTATGTACAGTCGGTGAAGGGTGAGGTTGTGAGCATTGGATGCAGAGATAAGGTCCTTTTATACCCATTCCGAAGGTTACACTCGAGCACTGGAGAGAAGTCAGTCGAGCAGACATTGGAGTTCCCGTCCCCTTGACCTCGTTCTGACACTCGTTGATGAATAATCTGCCCCGGAGAGAGGACGGTGACTTTGGCTGCCTTTGGGAGATAAGGGGCAATTCATAATTGCTAGAGTAGAAGAGAGCCAGCTAACCCAACCCCCAACATCGGGTGACAAGAAGCCTTTGCAATGATACAGTTCGGTGCCGACAGTTCCAGCCACAACTTCAGGAGGGTTTCTTGACCCTCACATTGTCAATGGTGACCGGCAACAGCACCCGGCTTCCTTGAGGCTCCGATTTGATTGATGGTATGAAATTTCATTTTCTCAGATTACCAGACTTCTGGTCATCTAGCTATCAAGATTCTAATACCCTCCGGACTCGTTGCGAAGTCGGGCGATAAATCATTATGGAGATGTGACAAAATTCGCTCGTGTTAACAGCTATGAACTGCTTGGCACCGCGGCAGGGCTATTGCAACCCCCAGGAATGGGGGACCTGGTATGTAATCCACTCAGAGACTCACCCCGGACCAAAGTGGATTTCAAATCACGCAGATAGTAGTATAGTTGGTAGCTACCAACATGAGGAAAACTCAACATCATAGTATATGTCATCAGTCAAAGGCATAAGCCAGAAGGCAGGTGCGGGGGTTCAGGGCTTGGGATGGGGCTTCTCGGAAGCACCGAGCCCCGGGACGTTATGTTTTTTTTGGGAAAAGGGGGGATTTGATTGGGAAGAGGGTGGAGTAGATGGCAGGGCGAATCCCAAGGAGGCCAAAGGCTGTCTAACCCTCGTTGATGCAAGGTCTCTCGGAGGGAGCTAGATCGAGTAGATAAGTTCGTGAGGTCCTGTCCTCAACCACAACCATCTCCATCGCACTCACGGCCACACGCGGTTTTCGACGCGTCCTCAGTGGTTGGTCTTGATCTACAGTGTCTGGCTGGCTCTTCATGGAGCGAAGGATCAAGAGGAAACCTGAGGAAGCATCTCGAACCCGTATACCTCTATTAACCTATTCTTATGATTGGAAACTAGAAAGTTTCATCATCGCATCGCCTCCTAGATGCTAACGCATGCATTCCGCTTTCATGAGAAGCTGGGTTCCCTAATCGAAGGCGATAAAATAAACGTATCGTTGGTTTCAAAAGACACAAGACCCTGCCCTGAGTATGTCGTTAATCGATCCTTGCAAACGTCACAGCTAGCGTCGCGGGTCTCCGATCTTAAAGACACCATTGTGACTGATCCGAACGCTACACCTGATCGACATCATGATGCGGGTTATTGAAAGGTTATCAAGTTTTTTTTTCTTTGCTTAGAGATCCTAGTCAGGGACCTGGGAAACATGTCTACTCCTTCTGAAACCTGGCCATCATCGCACCAGGACCCATCCATGATTATGCAGCTAGGCTATGGGATTGCAAACGAGTATGGTACACTTCAAGTCACGGTAGTAAGCTTGACGTAAGAGCTAAGAACGAGGTGTACAAGGGGACAAAGCTGACCCTGTATCCTGACGGCTGTTTTAAGGGAACAGGTCGTATGGACCTGCTGTTAGACGTATGCGAAAAGTTTAACGCGGCTATGACGGAGGTTCTCGCTGGCAACAAAGCTCCAAAGTTTCTGAACTTCCTGACGCTTAGTCCACTCAATACTGGCTTGCAACCGGAAGGTGAACCCTAAAACTCAGTCATTACAGAGAGCAGAACGTCTTCCAGGTACAAGTACCCCATACTGTCCGCATCCCCAAGCTCCACTTTGCTCCATACTTCCTTGGGTGACGCTTTCAAACGGTACATGCTGAACAAGCGTTCTCCTACGCCAAACTGGGGAGTCTCTATGCCCTGCGATTCCCGGTAGTCTCTCGCGTTTCTGCCCAGCATAGCCTTTGTTAGCCAGGTAGATAGGTCCCAAGAGCAGCTAACCGAAACCTGCGCCAGTATGTGCCGCATTTTACTACAGAACTCGGCCGAAACCTTCATTGTTGCGTTTTTGAAGGAGTAGTCGTAGCAGGCCAGGCAGCAAATTGCACACTCAGAGAACTGGAGTCCTGGGGGTGGGATGGCAGCTCTTGTCTGTTGCCTGTAAGCTTAGCTATCGAACTAGCGAGCTCATCTAGATGTTCAGCTCCTTGTTCTAAAAGCTCTGAGCTCACATATACCACCTGTTCGTCTGGTGGCGAATCGTTGGAGAAGCCTGTAACCAGATGTCTTTTGGTTTCTTTAAATCAATCAATATCAACAAGAAATAAATGTACATTTTGGATTGGTAACAAAGCTCATGGAAGTACAGAAATATGAAATGTGAAACGCAATTTTGTGGGTTTAGTTCCGCATGACCAAACTCAAAGTTGTGTCCGAATCTCCAAGGTGATAAGCAGCCAGAACTGGGCGCGCAGGCTTGCCGCCTCAAGGCGGCCGACCATCTCCTTGATTTGGACTCGTCCTTCAGGCGTTTGGACGATCTCACACATGCTGTAGAGGGAGTAACATATTGGTCGCACCTCATTCAGTCCAAATATGGATGCCTGTTTGATCAGTTCAAGGGATGGATCTACTCAGATAATTTTGCGATTCCAACAATCTTGTTTGTTTTTTTTACTCACCGCGCTGTGTAAGGACACGGCTTCTTCAGCAAGCCGCCCATCATCATTCTTTTCGCTAGTAGATATGAATGTGGTATGGATAAGTCAGTACATGGTGAGCTTCGTACTGACTCGTTGTTCAGGGTTTTCTTTCACTGGGCAAGAGTAAGTAATAAAAATAAAAGGAAAAAAACAGGCAAAATTTACATGCAATCCCTCATACTTCTCAGTGTGATCTCAGACCTTAGAAAGTATTTATTGATCTTGTCCTTGATAAATTCGTCCTTGAATGTCGAGCTCAGTAGACATCCAAAAATATTGCAGTCGATGACCTATATAATCAAAGTCGGAGGTAGTTTAGGTTGAAAAAGAAATAGCCAGCAAAAAATTCTCGATACTCAATCCGATGAGTACCTTCACGAGTAGCGGAGCTCCAACTTACATCAGGCATCTTATGTATAATATTTGAAAAGCTGAAGGTGATTGTTGTTGTAAGGGGTTGGGAATATTGGGAACGAAACTTCACTTTCTTCTTGTTAGATATGAGGAGCGAGGTGGATGAGTCGGATGGGGGACGACACCTTCCAGGCTGCTTGGGGTCTTATTTATAGCCGTGACTCAGTCACAAATCGCATACCATGAGGCCTGATCTAAGTACCTTCTACTGATACTAAGGGCTCCCAGTTAATCATAAGGTGCCGTTATTTGCTGCTTGCTGATTAGTCTACATACCACCTAGGGATCCACGCAGCACTAAAAAAAGTATTGGATCACATTGTGAAAATGCGCGGTAACATAACATGTCACATGTGATGTTAACTTGAATTTTCAAAATGTGATTGAATTTTTAGCCCTAGAAATTCAATTT
>LUKR01000311.1:1428-22417 GCA_019395275.1 Puccinia brachypodii | reverse complement strand
AAGTTTCTTAACTTGGAAGTTTTGAATGAAAGTGATTGATGATTGTTTTGTGCTAAGTTTATTTTGTCAATGACGTCATCACTAGCAATTTCACCTCGTGGCTTCTTTTTCAAAACTATGGACAGAGAACCTGTCTCAGAAAAAAAGATTTTATAAAATAAAAAATAATTAACAAAAAGTTAAGTTTATTTTTAAAAGACAAAAGTTAGTACAAAGTACTAACTTTCAAAGTTTCTTTTATTTAAGAAAGATACAGAAGCTGAATTCCAACAAAAACTAACTGCTTGGAAAGGCCAGTCCCGAAAGTTCTCAGACTGACATGTCCAAGCAGTTCTCAGACATGGTGGTCTGATGGGGTGTTGAACCGGCTTGCCTGAGCAGTTGGCGGGCGGGACCATCTGCTTGGATAGATGCCTGAACTCTTGTTGGACAGCCAAGTCCAAGGACTGATTGGACATACTGTACTGGCCTGTTCAAGCAATTAGTTCAGGCCATGGTGGTGTTGTTGATCAAGCAGTCTTTGCCCGGAAGGATGTTTGCCCAACAGGCTCAATTTTGAAGGATGTTTCCTGACCAGGCTCCCTCATGAGGGATGTTTCCCAAGAGACATTTCCTCCTGAGGGAAGTTCACTCAACAGGTCCACCCCAGTATCCTCTGAACAATTTTTTTTTCAACTGTTTGTGTTGGAATTCAGCTCTGAACTCAAACCCAAAAAAAAAAAAAAACCTTTAAAAGTGTGTACATTTTCAGTACCACTTTAATCATTTAGAATAATAATATATATTTTTTACTTTTCCTATAACAGGTTCTCTGTCCAGATCCTTTTGCAAACAACCGGGAGGTGAAAATTTGATTGATGTTGTCACTGATGCCATCACTCCTAACAAAATTGATGATCAATTATTAGCAAAATTGTAAATATCTCTACAATTCCTTCAAATAATAATCCAAAAATTCTTCTTTCCCTTTATTAATCAGATCTTCAAGTTCACAAAAGATGTCTCCAAGCCTTTTAGATCAGATTTTTCACCAATTACCAGTGAGAACTTTCTCTTGATATGTTATTAATAAGATTGATTAAAATGTTTATTATCTAACAATAACATCTTTATTCATACTATTTCTTGAATTTTTTTTTTAGATCTTTTCAACATATCAACTACTTAACATGGTCATTAACTTGAGAAAAGTAATAGGTATCAAAATATGAGAAATCTGAAAATTTAAAACCATGATCATTTACGCTTGAACTATTCCACAATTATGAAAGGTGTGGTTATGCCTATTTTGAAGGATTGGAAGCGCTTTTGTTTTGATAATATTTTTATTGTCAATGGTCCGTTAGTTTGGGAGATAATGAGGTTTTAAGATTTCAGATTTCTCATATTTGATATCCTTTAACATAGAATTATTATTCATTTATCTTTAAATAATATTCTTTTACTGAGTTTTTTTAAATGTTCTAGTTTTATACTATCAAACTCAAAACAACTTGATAAATTACCTATCAATAATTTTCAATCTCACTCAACCTATGTTATTAAGAGGACAATTACCTTTATGATTATACTAGTATTTGCCCCCAATTTTGGGGAGGGGGATTATTAGATCCTGGGTGAGTTGAGGTCTACCATTGACGCCGGTGTTGCATTGCATTTAAATTGATTTCAATGCAATGGACTATGGTTTGTTTGGTCCCCAGAGGCAATTCTTTTAGTTATAAACAGGATTATTTCTGCCTTCAGGTAATAAAATCTATCTAAATCTTCTTTTTATTTTAAGTGTTATTATTACTTGTTTTCAACTCTAATTATTTCTTGTTTTTATGTTTAATTATTGTTACTCTTAACTTACTATTGAAATATTACCACTTCAGTTCTCTGAAATCTTTCAGTTCAAAGCACAGAAGGTCCAATCCCGTACGTCACTAGGGCAGGCGGCGGATTTTTGTACATCGAGGGACAGTTTCGGACAGGTATGTCCTCTGAACGATGATCCAATCGTTCAGAGGACGGTCCTTTTGAAGGGACGAGTGGGGCAAAACAAATCGTTAAGGAGCGGTTCCCTCAATACCTCGAGGACCCTTGCGCCCCTCGAACGTCCCTTGGGTTCTTGGGACGATCAGCTCCGCCCATCAGTCAGAGGACGATCTTCGATCACTTGATCGCTCCTGCGGTGTAGTCAAGGGAAATGTTTTTAGTTGATGTTGTAGTTTGATAGTTTGGTGTTTTGGTGAATTTTGTTTCATGAAAATTATAGTAAAATGTTTTGTCTGAATGTGGTGCCTAGTGTAACAAAAAACGGAGATATGGGTTTTGTTGGGTGTGTGTGTTTTATCGTCCGTTTTACCAATCTATCTATCTTAGTTGATTGATTGATTGATTGATATTATTTTTTTTTGAAAATTTATCCCACGAGTTCCTTCCGAGAAGCATATCGAGCTCGTCCAAGTTCGACTGTCCTTCGAGCGTTGACCTCAAAGAACTAATATAGATACCGGGATCGCCATGAAGATAATTCAAGATCAGTCAAAAGATGATAATAATGAATAGTGAAAAAAAACCTAGGACGGGGGACAAAAAAAAAAAACAAGACAAACCTGATAGATGATAATAAAGAAGACAGACAAGACACCCAACGTGTTCGAGATTGACATGAGCGTTGTATCGGAGATCATTTCTGAACTATGTATATATTTCTGATTGATTAGCAATCTGATTGGTTCCGCAGAGTGACTGACTGCGACACAGATCAATGTGAGCCTCGGGCGATGACAAGAAGGGGCATAGAAGACTGACCGACTGAGTTGGCTGTGGACTGGTTCGACGGAGTTGTCTGGGGGAGTGGGCTGGTGAAAACCCAGTGGCTCTGACGCGGATTGAAGTATGCACACCCCGGGCGCAATCTCCGCACTCTATTCTAGTACTCTGTGAAAACGAAGAAAATTATATGGAACATGATAAGAAAACAGACTCAAGAGGAAAAATAAAGGAAAGACATGAAGAGTGATGTGAAGTGGATATAAAGTAAAGAGAGAAAGAGAAAGAGTTTATTGAACTAGTTCATAGAACCGATCCATAGCTCGAACGACCTCCTCATCAGGCCCTCTAATACAAGGATTAAGTTTCCAAGTCGCAGCTCTCCAAGTCTGATTAAGATCAAGAATATCCTGGATGATCAATCTCTGATCAGTATTATTTCCATCCTGCTTTGAATGATGATGGAGATCATCTACTAATCGATGTAATACTTTTCCCATCACGTTTCCCCCGACTATTATACCATCCACCGAAACCGCTCGTCGAGATACATGAACAGCTTTCTCTACCCGGTTCTCTCTCAAATATTCTTCAATTAAATCTTCGAATGTTCGGACCGAAGATAGGCGATCAAGATTAACCATCACCTTATTAGTCTTCTCCAGTAGTGGCTTGGATGGATGATGATCGATTGACGATTCCGGTCTTGAGAGACTGAGATTATTGTCGGTCGGTGATAAAAGACAATAATCAGTTTCTATCAGTTTACTAATTTCGACCAATTCGGTCAATTTTGTCTTGATCTTATTGAGCTCGATAGGCTCGAGGTCAGCCTGATCCAATCGAATGATAAGCTCGTCGATTTGCGGTCTCAGTTCAGGACGTTGAGCTAGTTTGAGAGGGCCGAGTTTGAGGATTTGGTCCAAGAGGACGAACCAGACGTTATTTTCGATCCAGGATGCGGACCAGCGAGTCCATACGGAATCGAAGAGCGATAGAGTTTTGGACACGTTTCCAGGACTGGCTCTTCTTCTAGAGAAACCGGTGATAAAGCTAGTGATCCGGGCGGCTTGACGACTCCTATCATGGTCATCTGAGCACTTGAGGAGATATTCCGCTAGACGATCGTCACCCATCTCGATTGCCTTGGCTTTGACAGCTCTGAAAAGCTCTCCTGATCGATCCGAACCAGACATGTGCAAATGTTGGTATAGCTCCATCGCCAACTCCGGGTGACTGTGTAGCGCTTTCTCCAGTAAACGTCTGAGATATGAGAACGGAATGGCCGTGAGACTGCTGACGTAGCCGTACCGGGAGATCGACTGGAAGAGGTGTAGGGAGAGATCCAACTCGTTGGACTCCATTAACCATCTCATCAATCTGAACGCCTCCGGAGACTTTCCGGGATGAGAAGCAAATCTGAAACTCCTCGTGGATCCTGATCGGATCGGTACGATCTTCGAAGTCGGGAACATCCCCCCAATCATCTCCGAAAGGAACTGGTGACTGATCTTACGCGATTTGATCCGTTGAGCAACACTACATATCCGACGTAGAATCATGTCATCCGATTCGGCACCCGGTAGGATTCCTAATTCGAGCATCCTCGTCCGGATCGATACCGCCCCACGTAAAGCCGAGGGGAGTTTGACCTCTGATGATATTTCCGAGTTGACGATTAACGCTTGGATAGCATGGGCGAAAATCTCCGAGCTCATCGTGTTAGGTGCCAAGAAATCACCCTGTAGACGAGCAGGTAATTCGAGGGCTTGAGCAGATAATCTGAGCACGCGTTCAACTCTTCCATCCTCAGCTTCAACTATCGCTACTTGATCTTCTAGCCATCGGGAAGCGGATCGGTCAGGTAATTTCGATATCAATTCAACCGTTGAATCCCATTCTGGTTTGGACATGTACATTCGTCGAAGGAGGCTACTCAGATGAACTTGGTCAGGATAGATCCCGCCGATAGTAATCATTCGGACTGCCAACTTGAGCGCAGCCGATCGATGATGAATCTTGTGACGCAAGAGTGAGATGATCAAGGAACCAGTCTCGGTGGCAGATAAAATGCTTGATTGGAGAGCTTGATCACTTTTAGCTTCGTTCTTGACTTCTTCTTCGTGTTCTTCAATAGTATCCATCAATCTTCGCCGCCGACCGATCAGATATCCATAGAAAACTTTCCGCATCAACTTCAGGCCTTGGTTGGGTTGATGAAAGACCACCAGGAAACGAGAGTAGAGGCCGAGGATTTCGAAGGGGATAGCTTCTGCTAACTGGTCAGCTGTTGGGGTGGGTATCTGTTGAAGTGTTGGTATTCTTTCAATAAGCCTCGAGATTTGTTCTCGGGACCGTAAAAAGAGCTCCTTTGAGTGGTCATCTGGGGCTCGAGAGTCGGACGATTGATACGATCTTCGTAGTTCTAGGGCTGCAGCCAGGATAGTATTTTGAAGATAGAAGTGCAGTTGTTCGGTTGATAGAACCCTTTGGACTGAGTGAAACAGTTCATCGACTCGTGTCAATCGATCGTGAACTTTGCAGTAATCGATTGTATACGAATGATGCTGTCTTCCCGATTCGATTGATAGATGTGGTGATATTCCTCCATCGGATTCATGTTGGTATTGATCCACAATCATAATTTTATCCTCTTCAAGAATTCGACCGGCCAACGAAAATAGAGAGTCGTAGACATGTGTTGAGAGACGAGATTTTTGATGAGCAGATAGTCTATTGAAATCGAGAAGGGTTGCTTGAAAATCTTGAATCTCTAGAGAATTGAGGAAGTTGGAAAGATGTTGAGAATCTGCGAGGGGTGGTGTGAGTTGATCGAATTTTTTTGCTGGTTGCAAGGAAGAACTAAAATGGGGTGGTTGGGCACGATCAGAGAAAGGAAAGCCAGTGATGGTCTGTTTTTTTTTTTTTTTTGGAGAATAAGTGTTGATGACGGGTAACTGGTTGATCGATAACCGATGGAAACTCACGATTTGACTGGCTGGTTTGTGGCCGTCCAGGCGTTTGCTGGTTTTGTTTTCCCGTCGGGTTTCAGTCAGATGAGCCTCAGATGAGCCGCTGGCGTCGGGTATCTCCTTGATGCTCATGAGAGCAGGATAGCGCTTGGCTGGGTGTGGGTTGGCTTGAAGTGAGCTGAGTTGCTTTGAGAGACCAGAGTGCGGAATAAGTGTGAACCTCATCTGATTCGATTGCTGGGCTATTCTATCCGAATCTTCTCTTCCTCAAGACGACCATTCAGGCTCATGCAGGCTGGACACGCAGAATGGAGCAAAGCACAGCTCGTCAGTGAATTTGCAGCATCGGTTTCTCAGGAAATCAGAATCACTTGCCCTGTGGTGGTTGCCGTCGGAATTTTCGAAAGTGCCTGAGTAGCGAAACCCCCGAATTGCTTGGCCCAATATGCAAAAGCACTCCCCCGGGGTAGCCCAGCAGGAAGCCCACTGGGGGGCTTAATTCTTACAATACCACCCAATTACCACTGGCAGCATTCTTGAATTACTCCCCAAGAGGTCAAATGTATATGTTATGTATGCACAATTAAGGGCTCGAATTGAAACAAAAAAGTACATTAAGGAATAATCATGTAAATAGATGGAAAGTAACAGATGTTATAAACAAGTTTACATTTGCTCCGACATCATCCTTATTTTTTTCTTATCCTCTGAGACAGAAAAAGAAAAACGAAGCAAAGCATTACATGCATATATAGAAGGAAAGAAAAGGCTACTGAATACACTGGGATTTCGATTTTATTCAAGAGAGAAAACCTCTAAGAGCTATGATGCAAAAGGAAGAGGTTATTGGGTTAGTCATTACCGAATACGGACAGGTCGGGGCAAGCAAGAAGAATTGATGTGGGTGAGAATAACTGACCACCCCCGACGGCCTTCAAATCGATTAGGAAGGCGTCATGACCGAAGGGAGAATCGAGTTCGAAATAAGTAACAGAAGGAGGCTGTTGATGATCTGGAAGACGAGAAGCCGACGATCTGATAGCTTCAGCTAACTCCCTCTATAAACCAACCGGAAATAAAATATCGGTTTGGACGCCGACGATCAGAAACTCTTGGCTAGATCTAAATTTCTGAAAACTCTGCGAAAGTGAGCCGACAATATCACCGTTGATAAAGGATGGTGATCGATGGCCAGTTACCGGTACAGAATGATATACTGCACCCGAAATTGATGGCTCATCACGTGTAACTGGTGACCGGCTTGATCCAGCTTGATATTTCTTCAGTTGATTTATACCTTCAGCAGTCATATCAAACAGCTCCATGGCCTTTCTTTTTTTTGTACAGTCCAGATCATCAAAAATGAATATCAATCTGGGATGTTCAAAGAGCGCATTATGATGGAAAACTTGAAGGAGGATCATGTACAAAAACTTACGAGACATACAGCCAACTGTTGGCGTCATATTTAAGACTGAACTGACGAGCCGAATGATCGAGCCAAGTTTCCATCAAGAATTCAGGCGAAAGCGTTGGCGGCGGCGGAGGATCCGAGAGAGGATGGGCGTGTTCATCGGCGATCACTGAACGCTGACGTCTCCCAAACCGGCGCTCCCATTCATGTTTGGATCCATATGTCACCGCTGCTACTTGACGGGCTAGTTTCATACCTAGCAGGGGGGGAGATGAATCATAGTAAAACCCATTGTTCCAGTTTGGATCGGACATTAAGACTGATCGAAGTTAAGTTTGGGTGGGTGGAACATAAACAAACAAAAAAATTTAGCCAGGGTTCAGAAAATCAGGGAGAAATGGAAACGAAATTAAGATCACTAACCTGATCGTTGAGCGTAACGGATTGCAATACCCGCTGAGCCTGTTCTTCCGCAACCACTGATACTAACCACTCTATTAATTCTGTCTGGTTCGAGCCAAGCAGCAGCAATACTCTGCATTCCACCCATACTACTACCTATGCTAGTGTTCACCTTTTCGATCCCCAGGTGATCCAAGAGTTTGAATTGTGCCCTCACCATGTCAAAGATGGATATGACAGGGAAATCGGTAGCATAGCGTTTACCGGTGCGTGGATTGATCGATTGGGGGGCGGTAGACCCAAAACTGGATCCCAATACGTTGGCACAAACTACAAAGTAACGATCGAGGTCGATCGGATAACTGCGACCATGGCCGATGAATTTCTCCCACCAACCTGGACTCGGATTTCCTGCGTGACTTTTGGCATGACTTCCGGCTGGTAGACCAGTGTGAAGAAGGATCACATTGTCCTTCAGAGCCGATAACTTACCCCAGATCTCGTACGCTAAATCGAAGCTGGGTAAACTTTGGCCATAATCAAGCTTAAAGGGAGTTGGGTGGTGATAGATTTGATAGCCATTGCACTTCGAATCACTTGTTGGTTCCGAACACGTATTACTTGGTGGGTTATCATGTGTGGAGTTGCGTTTGGAACAGTAGTACTGGAAACCAAGCAGGTTCTTGGATTGGACTCCTCTCGCTGAACTGTCGAGACACATTAGTGCCGGTCGAATTGTTGTGCCCCGGCCAACCAGGCAGCTCACGGGCGCCCTGATTAGCTGGCGTAGCCCGCAGTAAACGATAGACATGATTGAGAAATGAGGGGTTGTGGAAGGATCAAAGGGGAAGAACTTAATGGGACTCGGAGCCAGATATATGCTGGATTTCTTCAGACCGCTTCACAAATAACTTGTAGCCATCATGAAGCTAGAAATGGTTAGCTTGGGTTGTCAGAGTCGATCGGATATATCCACAAATCGAATGGAAGTCGAATCTTTTCCCTAAAGCAGCCATCACATTCTTCGCGTCTAAGAAAGTTCCTGAACAGATATCTACGTTTTGTACCTTAAGCATAAATCAGCAGATCGGCTGTCTACATGTATGTACCTATCACAAACTTTCCGCCAGTTGGCCGGAAGCCCAACTCAACGTAACTCCTGTAAGAGTAGTAGATACATGTTGGCACGCGACTCGTCTGGTGGCCGACTGCAAAAGGTGTATCGGGTACTTGTGAGGCTCCCCGCGCTGCGCGTCGCTCACTAGTAGAGATTTCACAATCTCTACAGGCACAATTACATACATTTAGTTGCGGGCCTTGCTCATTTCCTAGCTCGGTAGCGATTCCCTACTTTCAGGCTACCGATACTAGGAATGCAGAACCTGGTGCTAGAAATCGTCGAGCTATTTCTCGTCTAGTGCCTCTCCGAAGGACGGACAGTGAAGGGTTCATTGAACCCATACAGTCCCCCCCAGTGAAATCAGCGGCAGGGGGGCCGATCTTATATCGAGCGAGCCCACCGATACGCTGCGAGAAATGGTAAAATATATCGATACGCCCTGACCAATACCTGGACGGATTTTATATGGGTCGCCCCCGGCTGACCTCACTGCCGGGGGTTACAACCGATACAATCCCTCCGGTGCAGGAGTTGCTTCGCATCGGCGCGAAGGCCCGAACTCAGTACCCCTCCGGAGGAGGGGCTTGGTCAAGCTCGGCAACGGCCTCGCGCCGAAAAACAGGCGCTCATTTTTGTCGGTGGGCAATGACCTCCCTGATGGGAGGCCGGACTTCGCGCCCCTGCCTTCCAGCATGCGACTGCGAGGGACATGTGTTAAGCTCGGCGAAAGCGATTTCCACGGCGGCGTAGGAATTCCGAAGGAGGGGCTTATGCTGCGCATCTCACTGCCTACCTCGACCCAAGCACAATCATTAGGCAGAAAATAAAGATTTGCCGGGCATGCTCGGCCGGCACTCCACATCGGAGAGTCCTTGGCGAACTTCCTCCCGAGCAAATCGTTGACAGAGTAGAACCAGAAGGACTCCGAAGTTGTGATCTGTTTTCCCATTTCCCTCAATCTCGGACCCAATTTTCTATCTTTTGGGTTAACCGGATCCAGGAAGCGCTCATTGAAACAGGTTGCGATCTTTCTCAAGCCGCGTTTTCGTAGCGCCTTCGCCATCTGCGATTTCCCCCCGGCGTACGCGACCCTGGCACATGGGTTCAAATGCCTCACGCTTAGTCTAGTCGAATACCTTTAAAGTTAATGTATCATTCTGATGCTTCTCCATCACCCCTGTAACTCTTTCCACAGCGTTACAGTCTTGTGCCTGGGTGTGCAGATCATGGTTTAAGGTAAAAGGACCTGCTCCAGAGCTCTACATACAATGAAAGTATTGATGAAACGTACCGTTGCCAGAAAATTTAAGATGATGGTGCCGTCTTCCGGTGGTGATCAGATGATTCACCACACTAGATAGTTATACTGCCGAAGAATAGTCCAATGAGACCCAGAGTAAAACACATTTAGGCAGACGGCGGAGACGGATGGACTGGAGGTTTCTCGACTCCAAGACCGGGAAGCAAGCCGGGCACGCCAGGAGGCCGACTATCACCGTTACGCTGACCTGAGTCATGTTGGACCCGACGCTTCCGGCTTGTGAGGGAATCCATCTTTATTGCTATCGAAGAAACACGCCCTAAGTAATGCATATCAGGTCTGAAACAATCGGAAAGGTAATGTATTGGGCAAATGCTGTGGGACCTTGTGGGCCAGAAAGGAATAATTAGACTACAGTTTCAGAACCAGCCGGAGATATCAGTGGGTAGCTGTTAATATGCTGTTGGATCGGATGGTTGGTGATCCAAAAGCTGCAAGGAGAGGCCTACGAACCGCCAATCCTAACGTTTCAACACCAGAAACAGTAAGAAGCAAATCGCTGGTTAGCCTTACCTGCCTGTCTCAGTATTGGGTCCCGTCCCCTGTCTACCCGCCGGCTTCACCATTATTCTCATGTACACCCCCTTACCATCGCTATCACCCGACTTCCACACGGCAAGAAGCACTCCAGTCATTGTGTGGATGAGTCTGTGATAACGATGCTCCACACGAAGACGATCGGAGCGATTCTATTGATACTTTCGGCCCGTCATACTCTCCAAGCTGCCCAGCCAAGCCAGATCGGGGCTGGCATCGAAGCCAGCAAGTTCAAAGATGCCCCTGCGGGAGTTGGCCTAGGCAAGTGCAAGTTTATGAGAATGTGACTTGACAATAATTGACTAACGGAAAAAGCAACCAATACTCCTCACAGGCGGCCCGGATGACGTGCCGTACCCAAACCATGGTTTTCATGACCCGCTTGGAGGAGCCTTTAGTCACGATTCAGGACCTAATTCATTCCTATTAAAATCCAACCCATCAAGGTCCAAAAGCCTTCCGGCCTCCGGGGGCAAAAACCCCACTACAGGTACCTTCCAGGTTCAATTATCATGATCTGGCAACTATCCAATCTCATGGATGTTGAGCACCCGGCTGAAAATGATCTCTCTCCTACATTGTTGATTATTGTTTGACCAAATGAAATCAGACCTCCAAGAACAGTTGACGTCGCTCTACCTTGATCTCCCGCCCGAGCTTCCTCTATCCGAATCCCCCTCTCCCAAGAAGAAAGTGAGGGGTCGGGTAAGAAGCAAGAGTGCCGGAACAACAATCGACCGTCCTTCGCGTCGGCGTGGTTCTTTCAAACCAGGACTTCCACCGACGGAGGAGGTGGATGAAGATGGTAGGTCGAATCATGAATGTTGACTTGTTCTTGAGATAGAATCTGGACCTCGAGCGGAACATAAACCTGGCTTGATTTGACCGTACGTACATCTAGGTCATGAACTTTCTCGGGCCGAGCCCCCCGTTCGAGGTCCGGCAAATGTCAGAAAGAAGATTCTTGATCCACTAGCTGAAGGTCCCGCTTTGAAGAGTCTTTCATCGCTACGCAACACGGGTAATGATACACATTGATCATGGGGCTCATTGCGATGACCTCGGGCTGACCTCAAAATTTCTTGCCGGACTCTTGTGTCCGAAGATAGCGGATCCCAGGTCAACCCAAGCAATCAAATATCCAAAGACATCCCGGTGGTCCATGAAGTCAGATCAAGCAATGAAAAAGTCGAGACTAATCTATCGCCGCCAAGAGCGGAGCTAGCTTGTAGGTCACCCAATTCAAGCCATCCGTTTCTCTCCACAGCGTCGGCAGTGCGCATGGTGCTGACTCGCCGAACCGTCGATATCCATTGGATTGTCAGCCCACGGTGAAGGCAACTACAATCATCCCCAACCAGATGACGAACTTTGGCCCGTGGCTTTGATGCACAAAAGCTTTTCAATGCCTGATGTTGGTAGGTTGGATTTTGTTGAATCCTTACACACTAGCTCCAACAATTGACCAAAGGTTTATTATTTGCCTCAATAATGGAATGGCATTAGGTCGACTGACAGATTTTGATTATGAGCACGAGGAGAGACCCCTGCTGCATCTTTCACCAGAAAACATGGGTATGCTTGGTCTCGGGCGCGGCGCCCAAAATAACCCACACCACACATTTTGCTGATCGCGTCCACCTTATCTTTTTCAGCTCAAGGTAAGAGTCTGCCCACACAGTCAAGTACCCCGACTCCTAAGGATGCGGGCTTGAAGCACACCTCTACAGCTCCGTTTGTCAGGGATCATCCATCCCCACCCGAAGATGGTGTGTTCAAACTTGACTGCCAACCAGTTTAAAATAAATCAATTCATGAAGTGCTCTCTCCTCATGGTTAATTTGATTGCTTGGGCTGTATAGAAGAGACAAAAATGATGACCCCCAGCAGTCCCAGCCCCTCTGACCGATCGGAACCACTTAGTCAACCAGCACCGTCAAGTTTCCCTGTTGAATATGGTACGTAGGAATCGATCCCAAGGCAAAATTTCATGCAAACATCCTTGAGGGGCTCTGCTCATGTTTGATGCGATCGTTTGAACCGCAGTCGATAAACAAATGGTAACTCCAGGTAGTCCGGTTTCTTCAAGCGCCGGTCAATCGTCTTTGGCCCTCAAACCACAAGATCCAGAGGCAAAGCATGGTGACTTGACGGTACACAAGGCGCCGTTATCTAAAAAACCCTTCCCACCCATTTTACCTGTTGCATTTGGTATGAGCACTCTGGTTTCACATCCAGCTTTCAACCATAGCACTCGCGTAGTGCCCTCCCCTGACGTTTCCTTTACTCGTTTGTTTTTCTAGATGAGAAACCAATGGTGAATCCAGGCAGCCAAGTTCCCCCCAGATCGCCCCGCAAATGGCAAGAGCCAGAAGCAAAGCATGAGACATCTCCGACACCCCAAGCGGAACCACCCCGTACGTGAACCTCCAACATTCGTACTAATCCAAGTATATCTCAACAAGCCCCCAGATTGGATCTTGACCTATCGGAATCTATGATATTCTGTAGATTCCGGAGAAAGCCCTCATCCAATCTCAAAAGAAACTTTCAAATTGGTTCCCGACATCCCAGTCGACGTTCCTCTCCCGGTAGTCATTCGTAAAACCGGTGCTTTGATGGGATCTGCAGGCGCTGGAGCGCGTAAGTGAAATTCGCACATTCCATTTTGCCTTCACTCTTCAAGCTCTCATGCCACGTGTCACAATCAACCGCTCACGGCTTGAATGGAAATAGATCACGAATCACCCATCGTGACTGACCCAATCCCGGTGGCTAAACCTCCAGGTGTGCAGAGTTTGATCCCCGGGATATCTTCCCATTCCAATTGAATAGCCTTTAACTTAGTGCGGTTTTGTTTCTCTTCTTCACAAGCACCGGCTGATTTACCCCACCCCCGAGAGAATGAATCGGTAAAAGGTGAACAGAATGGCCCACCCGAATCAGTTACTACTACACCGGAGCCTTCAAGCCCGAATTCACTTGACACTCTCGCGGAACGACATGACCTTTCATCAATTCCGCCTGTGGTGACCAAGGAAATCTTTGAACATCATTTCCACCCGCCCGAGCAACTCAAAGTTGAGATCCCAAGCTTTCGTTTCTTTGACTCCGGCGCTGCACTCCACCCCCACGTAGCAAATCCCTCTGCTACTCAGTCCAGTCCTGTGGCCATCATAACCCCAGGTGTGCATCTTTCTCTTCGTCTTCTCGTTGCGCTTCCTGCTCTTCAACTGAGCTTGTTTTCCGTTTGTTGCCATGTTTCCTCAAGGCGTTGACCCCCATGAGAGCCCAAGAGGAAAGAACGGGCGGGATGATCATCCTGAATCTGGAACTGCTTCCCTGGACCCTTCACCACCTACTTCACCTGGGCCTCTCTCAGAATCACACGATCATTCAATCAACCCGCCTGTGGTTACCAAGGAGGTCTCAAATGATCACTCTAACCCGCCAGAGAAGCTCAAAGTCGCGATCCCAAGCCGAAAGATTGATTACGATTCTGACTCTGAATATCTGCTTCCTGGACCTCGCCCAATGAGCCCACAAACTCCAGCTTCTCCAAGCGGCTTTGAATCTGACAATGAGAGCATGGGACACAAGATGCCCTCGGTGCCCAACGCACTCCGTATTCTTGAGTGGTTGGAAAACGAGCTCCCACACGTAAACATGGATGAGAGCAAGGTCAATAAGATCTTGGAGTTGAATGATCACATTAAAGGGAAAGAAAATAAGCTTGACAAAATCTTGGATGAGGAAGAACACGTCGAGAAGAGGAAAAATAAGCTCAACCAGTTCCTAGATGTCGATCAACCAGAGTTTCAACCGAGTCCGCAGACGGCCAATGTAATTGCAGCGGACGAGCCTGCCCAAAACATTGTTAAAAAGCAGAGCGCAAATGTTGAAACACTCTCGCCCGAGTCACTGACCAACGAATCATCGAATACGGAATACCTTGGCTCAGAGATGAAGACAGGCTCGCCAACAAAGCATAGAATCGCTTTTTTCAAAATGATGGGCAGAGGATCTAAAGAGCTGCAAAAGTTATGGCACTTTTTCTCGAATATCTTGCACAAGCCGAATCCACCCAAGCCTCGGATCCAACTACACCAAGCCGAGCGTTCGTCGGAAGCGGGTTCCACTCCATCGTTCGACGAAACGGACCGGAAGAGTTGGTTAGTTGGAAATAGGCCCCCGCCAAGCTTCTCTCAAGCTATTCGTACGATAGACAATCATAACCAACACTCGAAAGACATGCGGAGAATTTTGGACAGGAATCCATCTAATCCTTCAAGCCTGATATCGTTTACACCGCCAGTACCAGTGACTGGGCCCGATTCATTGATGCGAGGACATGTGCCCGATGAACGAGAAGCAATTCGAATCCGCAAAAAGCTCTCCGAACCTCCCACAGAAGTCTTACCTAACTTCCACCCGAAAAAACGGCGAACTGGACCAAGACTGAATAAATCTCGGGGCAGAAAGACCCTCGAACAAGTGGCCTTCATTTACAACCAGATTCGCTCTTTTGCAAGAGTGATTCAGCGCGTACTCAATCAGTCAAAACGAATCTTCTCTAAGATTTACCGGGACCTCAAGAACCCAATCCCTTCCAGTTATCAAAATCCCCCGAAGTAGACCATCGAGTCAATGAGAAATAAATAAATAAATGAAATTTACTTTTTCATCTTTCGGCTCTTTCGTTTTCTTTAATTGAACTAATGATTTTGTTTCAAAGACTTCTCCTGGCGACTGGTTGAGTAGTTAAGTAGCTTAAAACCCCCTCCCCCACTAATACTTCAAAATTTCTTCCTCGGTTCATTTTTTTTTTTATACTCTTCTTCTATTAAACGCACTCGTTCCTTAAAAAATAATTATATTTTATTTAAATTAAGCCCCTTCCGATCAATCATCCATAGCCCACAATACCATATTTTGTTTTTGAATAATGCTCAATGAGCAGCCTGCTGGCAAGATAAAAAAAAAAAACCTTCACCATGCTTTAATGACCACGCAATGTAAGCCTATCAATGGTCAACATAAACTGTCAATCTAGGCAGAGGCCTACTCATATTGAACTAAGAACATATAGTCAACGGGTAGTTGACTTTGACCTATTAAGCCATAATTTCTTTTGTCCCTTGAAAACTTGATGGAAATCAGTCCACCAAACCTGGCAAAATTGTAGTGCGGAGGATGCTTTTGTTGATTATGGTAGGTGTGGCTCGGCTGAGTATGGCTGTGGGACCTATACAAGGTGACAACAAAAATGCCTAGAAGCTTGACTTATTTCCCCCTTGACTCATAGCAAAACATGCCCATCAACGGGTATGGTTTAACAGGGGTATGGCTATCTAGGACAGCTCATTTAATCATAGGGACCATATATAGTATTTTGGATGAGAAGCATACTATGAAAAGCACAAAAGGAAGTGCAAAATTGGCTGCCAGAAAGTATATTTGAAGTTAGATTATGTTGTGAGGTGCACTTCCTAACCTTTGATTTGAGATGGTCACATCACAAAAAAATTGAATGATACCAGACAATGAAGGTTTGGCCCCAAGTAGGACCAGTCTATGTTTCACAGTGCTGAATCACTTTGGCTGTTGCGAAAAAAAAACCCCTATGATTTTGTGACATTCTGGTCAAGATGACTAAATGTTCTCACAAGATGTAGGAGAACTGAAGAGAATTGCCCTCATGAATTGATTCAATCATATGGTATTTGTGTGCTTGGAAGGAGAATGAATTGGTTGGTAAGAAGTTGCCCAAAATATGTAGACACTTTCTAATGTCTTTTGGGGTAAACTGTGCTGATAAGTTGAGATTTTTGTGAGCAGGGTCCTTGACCTCTCCTAGGCCAGGTCCACCGCAAACGACCAAGAACGAACGACTCGTGCAAAGATGGCCAACTCGGGAGAAGGAAGTCTCAACCTCAAACTACTCACTCTGAACTGCTGGTGAGTCTGAACAGACAGCTAATCTCCTTGGACTCGAACTGACAATGTATCCCCTTCGTTCGAATAGGGGACTCAAATTCGTATCAGCCCATCGCCAGGAGAGGATCCATGCGATTGCCGATTTCCTAGCCAACTCATCAAATACTCATTCCCGATCCTGCTCGACGAACTCACTCGAACCATTCTCTGACCATCTCCATCGATCTTCCTCATCGACTTCAGTGGCCAAGACTTTATCAGCCAGTCCGGAGAACCCTAACCATAATAAATTCACCCATCCAAACCACACCGCAACTCCTTCTTCTTCTTCTTCTTCCTTCGATTCGAGTGCTAAGGCTGTCGATATCGTCGCTCTACAAGAACTTTGGGTCTATCACGATTTCTTGGTGATCAGAGATCGAGCAAAGGAAGCTGGATTCAAATACAGCAAATGGTTTCACAGGTCCGTATCTACCCCCCCAAAATCATCTCATCTTCTTCATATCATATTCATACTTTTTTTCCTGTCCCTATTGAGATAATAGCGCAGCACTCGGTTCAGGATTAGCAATCCTATCACGATTCCCGATTGTTTCGAGTCATTTTCATCCATACCTACTCAACGGCCATCCATTACACTTCATCCAAGGTGATTTCTTCGTCGGTAAATCGGTCGGGAGTTGTTTATTAGATGTACCGATAGTGGGTGAAGTAGAAGTCTTTACAACACACGTCAGCAGTCCCTCCCTCTCTCTCTCTTAACCCAAAGCAGACATAATCACTATCTGATTTATATATGAGGTTGTATATAGCTCTATGCTCCTCATGATGTTCCCGCACCCGAATGGAAAAGGGCCCATCGTACCGCTCAGGCATGGGAACTTGGTAGACTCGTCAAAGCTTCTGCCGAGCGAGGTCGAACGGTATTCGTTGTGGGTCACCTAAATATATAACTCAGCCAACATGATGGAGTAGATTGATAATCGGAGCGTGCTTTGATATAGTGCGGAGACTTGAATTCAGTACCGACATCGCTCCCGATCACTCTTTTACAATCCTATGGCCAACTACGAGATTCATGGACGACGAGCCAGCCTCATGGACCCACGGCCAACCCGACGGACGAGAGTAGTTATCGGACAGCGATATCGGAAGAAGGGATAACCTGCGACTCGATGATCAACACCTTCACAGCCTCGAAGAACGCCGCCAATCGGGGGGCCAAAGGGTACGGCAAACGACTCGACTACATCTTGTATAGACCGGCGGCCAAGCGGCTCAGTCGAAGAGATAGACTTAATGGTCGTTGTCATTCCGAGGTTATCGATGATCAGAGTATTATCTGTCATCATTCTCAAGTCATTCTCACCGAACCTATCCCTGTGTTTGGATACTCTTACTCGGACCATTTTGCAGTCGAAGCCTCGTTCACTATTTATCCCAGCCAATCGACTCAAGTAGTATCAGGAGGGGTAGTAGTAGACACAGATCCAACACAGGACCCAGGAGCGAAAAATAAGAACATGAAGGCAGAACATAAAGCGCCTTTGTTAACGAGAGAGCAATTGGAGACCAGTATATCTTCACTGATGATCAAATACCGATCCTCAGAACGCTCGAGTCAAATCCAACTTTCGGTTTTCCTAGTCTGTGTAGTACTCGTACCAGGGACATCGATCGCGGCCTGTTTCCAGCCGCTTAAATACCTTAATTGGATCTTTACCTTGCTCAGTCTGTGGATAGGCGGGTTTGGTATCACTATGCTTTATTCTGGCTTCTTGGCGGGTAACTGGGAGAGATCTGCTATTGTTGAAATCTGTGATCAGATCGAATTCGAGCTTGTGTCTTTGGATTCTTGTCTTACTCGTGATCTCAATAATCGTTAAACATTTTCCACTTGCTCGTTCTCCTTCCTTTTCATCATCATCCTCCTTTTTCTAAAACAGCAATGTGTGATTCCCATAAAAAAAAAAATTAAATTAAATCGAACCATTTGTTTGTTTGTTTGTTTGTTCCTGTTTCATGAAATCACGTTTTTGGTTTTGAAGTTGCTTTGGTGGTTTGTGGATAGAAAGAGAGTAGAGGATGATATGTTTGAGTAGTTTTATGTTTCCCAGTTCTGGGTGAGTTTCGAGTAGCCGTTCGCTTGAAAACCAAAGACCAACCACTTCCGACTGACGATGGCAGGCTCGATGATGCTCGAAGACTCGAGGGAACGAGCGAGCGAAGGAAAGGACAGGCTGGGGCTGATGCCATTCTCGATCGACTACGATGGCCCAGCAGAGATATCCAAGTACTTCCTCACTCGGCCAGTCTCGAGCAGGCCATCGACGAGGATGGTGAGCGGAGACAGGGCAGCGGAGGAGTCTGGCTGGGAGGGCTCGTTCAGGGGGAGACACATCCATGGAACTCGACTCGGCATCCCAGACGGCTACTCCGGCTTGGTCCTCTCATCTCCCTCAGACCCACCGCCCGAGCAATCCACCCTCGACAACCCATCAGCCCGTCCAAGCACGACGACGAGCACCACAGGCATCACTCGGGCTGGCCGAGGAAGAGGAAGAGGAAGGGGACGCGCTCGTGGGAGGAAACTCGGGCATGCCGTCGCTGGAACAAGGACCCCAGTCACTCGGACTCTGCTTAAACGGAAACAGAGCGAAACTAGCGGCTTCCTCGATAGCGATGATGATGATGATCATCATGAGAATCAGCCTTCGATCAATCAAGAAACGATCGAAATTCCTTCCTCAGATCCGGCGCCTCCTGAACCGTCATCTCACTCGGATCATCATCATCATCAGCCAGAAAAAGAAGCAATAAAAGCGATGATTGAAGGTGATCAAGCTTCACTTATCATCCCCAAAACTGAACAACAACCTCAAATCACGATGGACCCGGTAGGCTCGTCAATTTCAGGGCGGAGGGAAACGAAGCAACCACTGATGATTGATCCAGTCGAACCTTCTAAGAACTCTTCATCTTCCTCGAATAATAAAATTCAACAACAACAGAAAACTAAAATAATGAAGTCGATCGGTAGTTTTGATCGGATTACTATCTGGAACCCAGATCATCAAGTCGACCTTACTGAAGATGTTTACGCTAGAGCTCTCACTGAATGGGTAGGGTTATCAAAACTGGTTTGTCTTTCTTATCTTCGAGATCCTCTTTTTCTGTTCTTTTTTTAGCGGGGAAATGTTTTATATATATATATACTTAAATACTCTTTTTCTGTCGATTACATATTTATATAAAAATACAGATACACTCGCTACCTCCTCCTACTACTGCTACTATCCCACCATCACCAACTAGCAAAAATCAATGAAAGCAATTAATCTAAATTTTGGGAGGGAATCTTCTCCCTCGCTCTTCATCAGATTGCAAGTGTACTAGCTCTAGTTTAAGCATAGTTGCTCTCTTTTCAATCGCTACCTCAGGGGTTATGTACTCATTATCAGCGCTTTGTTGGATCGATTCAATGGATTGTGTATTGGCTTGTTGGATATTCCTTTTTCTTTGATGAAAGTTAGTTTGAGTGAACATCCTCTCTGTTTTTGTGATCGGACCAAGATCGTCTAGGTCTGTGTTTTTCCTGAAGATGTGCTTGTGTGTCTCAGTCGTCGCCAAGAAGAGCCCTACAGCCTTCTTGGGTTTCGGATCCAGGAATCGGCTGCCGATGGAAGAAAGCCAGCCGGAACGAGATTGCACACGAGAAACAGGATGAAGCTCATCACCAGACTCGCCGACACGCTCGAGCTCGCCAACCTGCCCGAGCACTACCATGCCATCCTACTATCGACAGTCGGATGCTTCCTCATCCAGTCGATCTCCAACTCGCTCATCTCTCCCAGACTGTTCCCCAAGTATTACAACCAACTCTCGCCATTCACCAAGTTCAATTGGGACATCAGACTCGTCGCTTGGGTCCACGCTTTCTATGCTACCTTCATCGCTATTCATGTCCTCAGAAACCCAACCACATACGCTCAGATCCATCAGGATAAACTCTTCGGATATCATCCCACGGCCATGTATGTTGATAGGCTACATTCGAGCTTACCCTTTATACTCACTCATATTCATATATATATATATATACATACAGGAATTATTTATCTATCTCAACTGGATATTTCTTATGGTAAGTTATCCAAGAAAAACGTCGGGGTAAAGAAAAGATAGACTGATTTCGTTGGATTTTGTATATAGGGATATTATCGTTAGTTTAAAGTTAACGATCACTAGAGGAGGGATCGGTTTTCTTTTACATGCGATCAGTTGTTTCGTCGCTTTCCTTTACTCTATTAAACCGTTTTGTGGTTACTTTGGTTTCGCTTTTCTTTTGGTATGTGTAGTTTTCACATTTTTATAAATAAAAACTTACATCAAGAAAAACTTATGTCTTTGTTTGTTGGTTGGTTTGATCTTACTAGTGGGAAGCTTCAACGATTTTCTTGAATCCACATTGGTAACTCATTTTTTTCCTTTCCTTTTTTTCATTCTTTTTTTTTTTTTTTTTGATT
>LUKR01000310.1:10978-22433 GCA_019395275.1 Puccinia brachypodii | reverse complement strand
TATTTTTATTGTGGGTACATTTAGTAATAATTGTACCCCTTTTAGTTCTATAATTATAAACACACTTGTTTTATTTCATTTCTTGAGTGTATACAAGCTCATAGAAGGGGTAAAAATAAGGGGTTAATTTCAGTGAGTGACCCCACTTAAAATTAATCAAGTATTTTGAATTTGTAATAATATTTACAATATTTTTATTATTGAAAGAGTTATTGGTATTTTTATTTTTATTATTCTTATTGCTGGCAGCTATGCAGCCTTTTGGGTACTCTGAGTATCTTTAAGGCTGACAACCTGATTGCCCTACTTGTAGTTTAGGGAAACTCTTTGAGCTATTAATTGCACACCGCCTCACCAGCTGGGCTGAAGAAAATGGAATCCTTGCCAAAGGACATCTAGGTGGTTGGAAGGGTGCTGGAACAGAGGATGCCATGGTCCTTCTGGACACCTGGATCAGGCATAATTGGAACTAGGGCAAAGCAGTTGCTGGCCTCTTTCTTGACATCAAATCTGTGCACCCCTCTGTTGGAATTCAGACTTTCAGCTCAAGGCTGATGACTGTCTTGTCACATTTTCAATGAATGTCTGTGGATTTGAATATTACAATCTCAAATTCTTTTTTCCTTTCAAACAACTTTTATTTCAAAAAACTCACTTGTCTCCTCTTGCTGACTCAACAACAATTCTCACTCACTTGACAAATCCGCACTTCAACTCTTTGTCCAATGATAACTTCCTCCTTCCTTCCAATCATCTACTTACATTGACTTATTCCAGTTCACACTAACATTCTATCCACACTTCCTCCTTTGATCTCGCCCTCAATCCCCAAAATCTTCACACTTTTTCTTCTTTCTTTTTTGTTCCTATCTGTGTTTCTTTTTTGTTCCTATCTGTGTTTCTTTTTTTCCCTTCTTCTCAAAATAATATCATCATCCTACATTGTTCTCAAACCAATCTCTTCTTGTCAACAAACTAAAGCTCAAATCATCAAATTGACATCAAACTTATCTTGCACTACTCATTGACAGTCCTTTTTCCAATTTTAGTGAGAAAAAGACATGGCCACTCATCATAGATTCTCAGCTAACTTTTCCTTTTGTATTTTCCTTATTTATCTATCTTCTCTCAGTTATATTGTTGTATATACACCTAAGAGTCTTGTCCTGTTCATTGTATATTCGATTATCATCTCAGGTATATTTATTTCTCTTATTTATTTTATTTTATCTTCATTTATTTCTTTGTTTCTAATTTTCTAACCTCTCTTTGTTTTTATCAGTCTGGTCCTTTTATTTAGCAATAATATTCCAAAAACTTAACACCCTCCTTTCATCCTTGAAGGCCAATTCACTATCTGTCCTCCCTAGGCTGCCTCTCTTCCCTAGTAGGTATCATTGAGTCCTTCCTAGAGGATCTTCAAACCACCATCCAAATCAAGGACTTTGTCTCTCCACCATTTGATATTGGTATTGGGCTCCCCCAGGGGTTGCCTTTATCTGTCATCCTCTATATCCTTTACAAAAATGATTTGCTGACAAAGGATTTTTTCCTGGACAGTGACAAGGTATCCATAAGATAAATCAACAATGTGGTGTACCTGGTTACGGCCAAGGACCCGGATTCAGCCTGTCAGGAACTCTGGAAATAAGGTGAGCTCTATCTGTTGTGGGGACAGCACCTCTCCTACTCCACTACTTTTGATATGTTAACAGGAAAACTCTCAACTCATACCCCTTGTAAATTTTGGGTGGGGCCTCAATATGGCATACAGAGTCTGCCTCATTGGCATAGTGCTCCTCCCCAGGCTGACTTATGGGGCACTGGTCTGGGCTACAAAGATTAACACCACTAAAATGAGAACCCTCTCTAAGAAGGCTGATAACAAGGCATCTATCTACTCTTTAGGCACCTTCTAGTCAACACCAATTTTGTGGCATCAGGAAAACTCAGTGTTTTGTCTGGTGTGGTACGCATTCACGTGCAAAAATAAAAAAAAGTCTACTTTACATACACAACTCATCAAGATATCAATGTATTCAACTAAAGGACTGTAGAATATGGAAAATTTCACCCTTACACACCGCTGGCGGCATCACTGGAACTCAACTGGATTGGAAGTCACAGTTACTGGACACATCACTTTTCTCTGTCCTTACATTACATAATCTAGTTCTTTTACCATACTTTTATATGTACATATTTAGTCCCCACCTTATGACATCATATGTCAAAAGGTGGGGAAGTCCCATGTGTGTAGTCTGCAGTCTGATAGCTTCAGCCTTACATAACTGACAACAATGGTCCACTACACTACACTACAATATGGGGCAATACATTTTAGTGTATCCAAGCGTATTTTGAGGTCACATTGAGTATTGTTAGTGGCTATTTTAACACAATACACTAACTGTTATTGTATTGGTTTGGCCACTGTTAGCTCATTGTTTTTGGAATAAACTAACAGTTATGGGTTGTTGTTTTTTGAATAACAGGTTGGATACTACCTGTTAGTGTACCCATCTGGACTAACACTGCACTACAATAAAATATAAAAATACACATAGATAAAATTCAGATAACTGACAAATAGCACCTGTTTCAGGGGTAAATTAACACATTAATAATACCAGAATACTGAGCTGATCCCACAAGCAGAGCCTGCCTGCTTGGGTGAGCCACATGTGGCGCAAAGAAGATCCAGAAGTTTCCAGGACATTTTAAACGGGCCAAAGGGTTGCTGATAAGTATTTGAAATTCACTGAAAATAGAATCCATGCATCTATCTAGTCACTATTGTTGTTCACACTGCTCCACATATTGCTTGATATTTTCCATATTCTGTCTAATCCCAAATATTAACAAATTTATTCTGTCCCTCTGTTTCAAGATTTGGTCTCTCCTTAATTTTATCTTCTATAAATAAGTTTATGAAACGCTCTTTTGCTTTGTGATTGGTAACCAATAAAAATTATTGCATTGTTGTTGAAAGAGATCTAATGAGTGTTAGTGCAATAATACAATACAATAACTGTTAGGGTATTCATTTCAAGCACTAACATGGATAACCACCAAATAAGATCTGGTTTGGTTATTTTTATGGCAACATTTTGGCACTAAAATAACAATAGGGGGTATCAAATATGAGAAATGTAAAATCTTAAAACCTCATTATCTCCTGAACTAACCCACCATTGAAAATGAAAATATTCTCAAAAGAAGCACCTCCAATACTTCAAAATAGACATTACCACACCTTTTAAAATTGTGGATTAGTTCAAGAGTAAATGAGGTTTTAAGTTTTCAGATTTCTCATATCCCCTAATACATTAACAGCCATGAAAAAGGGCATTTATAAAAAAACCTGGTTTTTCTGTGCATACACCTCCTTGTTTGGGGGCCCCTGACTGCGCCAGACACCTGGTTTTCCAAGCATACACCCTGTTTTTGTAAATAATTTTTGACAGCTGCATTTTAAGGTTTTTTGAAGATTTTGAATTTACTTCCTTCCTTTCAAAGGGCGTAGAATTTAATGGTAAAATCCATTTTTCATAAAAAAACCGTTCTTCTTTTTGCTTGTTTTCCTGCATGTGTTTTTTTAATTCATTTCCCGCCACTCATGGTGGATATTTCAGTTTATTAAGTTGGTTTCCTGCGTAAAAGAGGACAAAGAAATTAATGGTGATGTTCAAATCTCCAAGAAAAAATTACTTGACTTTTTTGGACTCCACACCCTGTTTTTTTAAATGTTTTTTACCAGGCCCATTGTGAAAGAATTTCATCAGTCTAAATTTGTTTCCTACCTTTGAAAGGGTGGAGAATTCAACCGAAAAATCCATTTTCTCCCAAAAGAACTCCTTCTCCTTTTTTTTTTACTTTGCACACAATTTTTCATTGCTACTATTTCCCGCCACTCCTGGTGGGTGTCACCATCAAAAAAAAATCAGGCAGGAAACATTAAAGGAGAGTGGAGATATCCACAAGGAGTGGCAGGGAATATGTCCATGGAAAACTGTGTGCAAAGGTGAAAAAGGGAGAAGGATTTTTTTGTGGCAAATGAGTTTGACCATTGAATTCTATACCCTTTTAATGGTAGGAAATCAATTTAAATTGATGAAATTCCTTCAATGGGCCAAGAAAAAAGCATCTAAAAAAACAGGGTGTGGAGTCCAAAAAAATCAAGTAATTTTTTCTTGGAGATTTGAGCATCACCATTAATTTCTTTGACCTCTTTTACGTAGGAAACCAACTTAAAAAACTGAAATATCCACCATGAGTGGCGGGAAATGATTTCAAAAAAAACACATGCAGGAAAACAAGCAAGAAGGAGAAGGACTGTTTTTTTATGAAAAATGGATTTTACCATTAAATTCTACACCCTTTTAAGGTAGGAAATAAATTTAAAATCTTCAACAAACCTCAAAATGCAGCTGTAAAAAATTATTTAGAAAAACAGGGTGTATGCGCGGAAAACTGTTTTTTTTTCTGCAGCAGTTTTGATGTTGCAGCCATGTAAAACCGGCTGTATGCGCGGAAAAACCGGGGTTTTTTTTATCAATAGTATGACATAATTGACAGCTGGACTGCCTATGACATCATTTGTAGGAATTATTGTTTGGCTCTGAAATCATTGTGCATACCACCCACAACTTGGCCAGGCATCTCAATGTGTATATAAGGGAGCTCTCCTCCCCCCTCATTTTTATTCCTAAGTTCATCACCCACCAGTTTAATACTCATAAATTGAAGACTTGCAATCATTACAACACCTTTTCAATAGCCCTTATATAAAGGTTCTCACCAACCCTTATATAAAATTATAACACCCTTCAGTTTATTATATAAAACTTCTTACCTCATCCTTGGTAGAAAAATCTGCTCCCAGAACCCTTGGTTGTAGCATCTGCTCCCACACTTCTTTATTCATACCTACCTATTACTTGTTGATCAAGCAGCTTTATCTTGAACCTACCTACCCCTATCACCACATTAACTTGACAAACTTACCTTGGTGTGTCTTGTTTATGATAGTATAGAAGGGAAGAGTTTGCAACTCCATAATCCCCTTCTCCATTCATCAAAAGGCTTTCACTAGCACTGTTTGAGTCTTACAGTGCCAGATTTCCAATCCTCTCTCAGTCTCCTCCTCCTTCATGTCTAGCCAAGTGTCTCTCTCCATCATCAAATTCTGGACATGTGTCCCTCTTCATCCCGTACAGCCAAGTGGCCAAAGTCAAATTAGTATGGCTAACTGGCCCTTGATTCCTGTCTGACCTGGTGGTCACCCTATTCCCTATCCAATGTGGAGAGAAATTGTGTGTCCCAGTTGTTTTGAACCAGAGCCGCCACTCTTTTCATTGGTTCTGGGGGGACTTGGAGCCGCCATTCCAAGATTTTAAGCTCAGGAGTGCATGAGGAAAGGGTATTGAACCGGTTTTGCAGACAGGAACTAAAGGTCTCTTGTAAAAAAATGTATAACAAAACAAATGTTAATCACTAAAAGAAAATCACAGTTAACTTCCACCAGTTGAAATCTGTATCCTTTGACAAAACTGTGGTGTGAATCAAACAATACTCTAAGGGTTTCTCAGCCAAGCTACAATGCAAAATAACTATACACATTTGTGCAAGCAAACCTTATGTGGACTTGAATCAGAGAAAGGGAAACAGTTACACAGGAGTTTGCTGCATGTAAACTGGTGGTAGTTAACTGAGATTTTCTTTTGGTGAATGTTCCTCTGAATAATAATAAAGAATATACAAAGTATCCACCAATAGTAATGAAGCAGATAATGATTATATATGGAATGATGATAATAATAAATGTAAAAAGAATGATGATCATAAAGAAGGAACATGAGTAGAGAAAGAGAAGAAAAGGGAGAATACTTAGACCCCTTGTACACACTCTGGTGTTGTTGAATTTCCTCTCCCACCCGCCTTGGTGTGCATTTCCAATTTCCTCCTTTCTCCCAATACTGTACCCAATATAATACATTTATTAGTATCTGGCTGTATTGTTTTAATATCTGTATTGCATTGGCCAAGCAATACAATCGAGATATTTTGAGAAGAATGTATCTACCTGAAAAATACAATTCAACACACCCTGTATTGGAGGTGATACAGCTGTATTCATACATACATGTTGAAAAAGGATGCAAATAACTGAAAAATACAGCCCAATACACCTTGAATTGGGGGCAATATAGTCATTTTCTATCTGTATTGTATTGTATTGTGCTCCAGATACAATACAAATATGTTTTTAAAGGTGTATTGGCAATAACAGATACTATTATTGTATTGTATTGTTTTCACCATTGCTTCTCCCATCTCTACTATCTACTACAGCCCCTCTACAATGCTTTCCTTTCCAAAGTTAGTACAACCCACCAATGTAAAACTCTCACCACCACCTACAACTCTGTTCTAAACACTAGAGCCCGCTTCAGCCCCTCAGTGCCCTTGAATTGACACCATTAATTCCCCCTTCCAGAATTGCTGTCAAAAGCCAACCTTCCATCTCCAACACTTTCCCTTCTTAATATTTATACTACCCCCCTTTATCAAACTCCCACCTCCTCCTCCGCCCCTATTATTTGTTTAGAATCTGCTTACAGCCCCTATGCCTCCTTTGGGATTCCCCTGTCAAAGCTGTGATGCACCGCCTTCTGCCGCCACTTGTTGCGCCTAATACTCTGTCTCTGCTTGCACAGCTCACTCTCCTTTGTTTCACATGTTGCATATTGACACCACACCAACCAGGTGTTCACCATGTTCTTTCTGTCTGGCCAAGTGGCAGGCTGATACAGATACCTGTAATGCTAATGTTCTGTAAATTATTGGAATTACAATACTCTATGTGTATCATATATCTACAAAGGCCCCTGCCTAAGATACCCCTAATGTATGGACTTTAGTGCTACCTGTATTGGTTCTTGATTTTGGATGAACATTTGACATCAATAACTGTTTCTAGGCAAAATACGGCCCAATATGCTTCATTAATAGTTTGATGAGGTGTTATTTACTCAATATGCACAATATTTAGCTGTATTGTAGTGTATCAAGAAATAATGATTGTGTAAGAAAGTAAAAATAAAAATATTGCAGTGTATTGTATTGCTAATCTCTAGAAATAAAAAAACAGGGAAGACCCTGAGAATAATGGCCCATACTGGCCAATACTTTACAATGTATCAGCCCACCGTTGCGACTCTTCATAGATATTATAGACATTAGTGAGGGACTAATGTGGGCTCTTTACATTTTCAACCCCTTTCTCCTATCCTTTTCTGTTCCAGTAACCTCTCCTTTCAAACTTTAAGGGGGCTTTCTGGTTTTTACTCCTTAAGTCTGCTCCCCCTATTTGTAAATTCATCATTGAGTCTGAGCCTTTTTTTTTCATAACACTGCATTTTTTTTGCTCCTTGGTCCTGTTCTATTTCCCTCAAGAATAGCCCCAATTCTCTAAGATAATGTCAGCTTGCTACTATAGCGGAGACAACCTGCCATAAAAGCACAAATAAAAAATATATAATAAATAAAGAAATAAACAATAGACATTACTACTTATCCACTAATAAGTAATAATAAATAAAAATGGAATAGAAAAAAATTGATTACATAATAATAAATAAAAATTGATTAGAAAAAAATTGATTACATAATAATAAATCAATCATTATTGTTGTAGAATATGAATCTACACTAAAAATAACTGTTGGAGTTTGAAATTTGTCTGTTGGAATTTCAAATTTCTCTGTACTTGTGGACTCTGCAGCACAGGTGCATAGTCAGCCTGACTTAACCTGTGTGCACTGCCCATCTCTGATTTTTTTGCATCTCTTCTGGAACCACCAGTATCCAACACACTCAGTGTTTGAACTTGACTCCATCAATCAGTCTCAATTGTTGCTGTCACAAGATCACCTGCGGCAGGACTTCAAAGTAGTGGTACTTGAGGCTTCCTTTTCTCTCAGTCTGTCTTTGTTTTCTCCTTCATTACACTAACCTCTCTTTTCTGTCTCAGTCTCTTGTATGTGCAGTGCTTGTTTGTTTGTTTTCCTTATTTTTTATCTTTATCTCAATTCTTTGTCTCAAGAACCATTGTGATCCTTTAGGTAGATTCTTATCTCTTTCATGCTTTCTGTTTGTTTGCTCACACCTATATTTCCTTGCATGCAAGAGACCTGTGTGGTAAGTGGTAGCAATGCTGTAACCAATAAAAAAAATTATTGGTATCATATCTGTATTGTATTGGCCCAGTGATACAATACAGATATTTTGAGAAGAATGTATCTACCTGAAAAATACAATGCAACACACCCTGTATTAGGGGTGATACAGCTGTATTCATACATACATGTTGAAAAAGGATGCAAATACCTGAAAAATACAGCCCAATACACCTTGTATTGGGGGCAATACAGACATTTTCTATCTGTATTGTATTGTATTGGGCTCCAGATACAATACAAATATGTTTTTAAAGGTGTATTGGCAATACTAGATACTAGTATTGTATTGTTTTCACCATTGCTGGTAGCACCAGGAAAAATTTCACCTGAATACATGTCAGGTGACATACAAGAGGAGAAAGGTGTCTGTGTAATTTTGCATGTCACCTGATGTGTAGCCAGGTGAAATTTTTCCTGGTGTAGAGAGTGCCTAAAAGGTAGCCCAAGTTACCACTCCACATGTGTTACACAAGGTATACATGTGGAAGAAAAATGCACACAGGCCAGAAAAATATGGAGAATGAGTTAGGAGAAATACAAACTCCATATTTCCCCTGGAAACTAGTGTAGCTTGCCATGGGAATGAAATTCTGTGGCTTATTTCAAGGAAACAACCGTGCGTCAAAGACTACTAGGATACAAAACAGGTAAAAGGAATATTCTGTCAATAATATTAATATAGAATATTCATGTTAAGAAAACTGTAACTTATAAATAAAATTGGAGCCACAGTAACACCATGTATCATCACCAAGTGGCCCCAAAAGTACAAGGAAAATAGGTTTGCCTCTCTATGGCTACCAGTCCTTCCTGTGAGCGCCCAAAATTTATCTGACGGGTATTTAAGAAGGCCTTTCCTCCCCTAAAATATTGATCCCTCAGCTTTACCACGGATACCAACTTTACTAGTACTTTAAACTGTTTGAAATACCAGTAAGTGTCTATCCCTTGTTCTGATTCTCTGCCACAAATTATCCATAAATATCTCAGTATTTTAAGGGGTTTTATTATAAATTAAGGGTATTGGAAAAATGACACCTGTGCTTTGGCCCACAACACCCAATGACTGTCTGTCAACGGTTGGCAGGTGTTGTTTGTCCAATTCAACCCCCACGTTTGGGTGTTGTCCAACAATAAGATATATATATATATTTAACATTTTTTATTTCTGAAAACTAGCATTTGCCTGGCATTTAACATTACAAATATTTGGAGAAGACATGCAAGTGGCACACAATTTTTGACCACATCAACTTCTCCACACAAAAATAAAACTTGCAAGAGAAATCAAGAAAATGGGTGCAATTGATGTGGGCCATCAGCACCTTTTTCTTTCCCATCTTTACCTTGAAGTTGACACCATCACTTCCAGCATAATTGACTGGGCTGACATCATTGCATTCAAACTGGGATGCACTAAACCAATTTTAACTTGGTTGATCTCAACCAATTAAATACAAACCCAATGTACCCCCCTTGGAATTCCATTTCATTGGTTAATATCAACCAAGTTTAAATTGGTTGGGCAAATCCCAGTTTAACTGGGATGATCTCAGCCCAGCCAATTATGCTGGCAGTGCATGTCACGGGTTCTTATTGTGTGCTCTACAAATTCAACCGTATTCAAGACTGAGTAAATAGTACATCTCATCTTTTTTTGGTAGGCAATGAGACTATGACACAACAAACACGCCAGCCCACCGGGCTTTCCCTCAAGGGGCAGTGTTTGACATAGTGTCAAGTTGTAAATACAGCCTCATTGCGGGCTTACACCACACGGGTATTACTGTAGTGCGCAATGTCAAATCAATAAGAACTTAAAAAAAAGACATAGTGTCAGCTTGCCCCAAAAACCTGAGTGGTATTTTTTTTTATCTTGGGTGTTGTTTGGTCAGACAAGACCCAAACGCGGGGGTTGAATTGGAAAAAAACACCCGCCAACCGTCAATGGACAGTCTTTGGGTGTTGTTTGGTCAGACAAGACCCAAACACGGGGGTTGAATTGGAAAAAAAAAACACCCGCCAACCGTCAATGGACAGTCTTTGGGTGTTGTTGGACAAAACACGGATGTTGTTTTTCCAAGACCCTAAATTAATAACCTTTTATATTGGGCTATTTCCACTTCTTTTACTGGGAACTAAACCACTCCTGATTCATCAGGCCCCAGTGTTATCAGGTACCTAAATCCACTTCAATTTATTGCAACATACCTTAGAGGGAACTAAATCACCCCTTATTTATCAGGCCTCTCTTTTAATTAATTACAGTCAAGTCCCTATTGAACCATGACTTATTAACCCATAACCCCTTATAACCCATGGCAAAATTGGTGAAAATTGGTCCACCAAAGTTGGGATTTGGCTGTAAAACCCTACTTATTAACCCCTACTCCCTCTTAACCCATAGGGAAACATGTCCACCAAGGGGTATGGTTGAATAGGGACTTGACTGTATATTAAATTTTTATCAATATAATTAACTCTCATTTTTTCTCTATTTAAAAAACATTAAACCCATAAATAAAAATATCATTGAATTTACCCATAATTAGAAAAACAGGAATTGATTCCTTCAATTTTGGTGCCCTCCTTTTTATTTTGGACCACATGTAGCAGCTATAAGGTTTATCCTTGGCATCACATAGGCTGACAAAGCATAATTGGCTGGGTTGATGTCATCCCACTTTACCTAGGCTAACCTCAACCCAGTCAAATATGCTGGCAGTGGATCTTACATATCAAACTTGAGCTGAAATCTTAACATAGACCAATGGTTCACCTCCAGTTCCAAATCCAAGCTCAGATTGGTGAGAATCTTAGGATAGTGGCTAAGATGAAGAAACCTTTTTTTTTCTTTCTTTCTTTCTCATGCACAGATTGGACCCATCATTTGATCTCCCTTAGACCAAAAAAAGAGGATATTCGTCAGATCTGTATTCTGAGTTAAAATCTGTAAAGAAACTTTTGTTTGTTCAGGATTGATGGTGGTGGTTCAAGTGGAAAATGATTTTCTGGGTCACTTATTAACAAGAGCTTGAGTGATCTTCTCATCAATCAATAGCAGCAGATTCATCATCATATCATTATCTAGAGAGAAAGGGAGAGCACAAGGGAAAAAAATTAGGGCCAAAGAAAGAAAGATAAAGATTAAAACCTTTAAACAGAGAAATCAATTTTCACTTGCTCCAAACAACAAAGCAAAAAAAAAAAAA
>LUKR01000309.1:0-22437 GCA_019395275.1 Puccinia brachypodii | reverse complement strand
CTCCTATTTCTCCTTTTGTTCTCTCCCTTTTCTATATTGTTGTATTCTCCTGAATTATTAATTGTAATCCGGTTAATAATTCCTCACCCTTTTCCTTGTGTCCGCACGTCACTAAAGAGGCGCCGGCTCACAATGGGGGTGAGAAACATGATGTGGGATAGCCATTGTTGGGTTTCTGGGACAAGCAACAATGAGTGGCACTAGCGGACTCTGAGATACAGCATAGAGGCAAAGGCAGAAGTGAGAGATTGAGTCACAGGAAAGGCACAGTGTGAAAGTCAAAGAAGGTGTGTACATAGCCATTTGGGCACAAGAAGGACCGGATTGAGAGGAGGCAGAACAATGTGGGACTGGAAAATGGACGGCAGATTACCGTGGGACAGTATTGGAGGTTGGTGGAGGAAGCAGAGTGGACAGGCTTGGTGAAGGGAGGGGTACAATTCTATTTTTTTTATTGATCACCATATCCTATTATTATTATCATTGTTGCCAGAGAGATTCTCTTAACCTGGAGAAAGAGGTATCCCTGTAGTAGACTAGTACTATCTCTTAGCTACGGTCATCCTTTATTCCCACATTAGCTACTGTTCCTCCAGATAATCAGAGTAATCAACAACACATCTCTTTTGTAGCTTGCTGAAGTCAAAGAATCAACAAAATTTTATTATTACACAGTTTCCAACAATCACGCCACCAACTAGAACAGACCTACAATCCCTGAAACCTGGCAAAGCAATCATACACTCCAACCCCAACAAAATATATATTCAGAATTTTACCAAGGACTTCCTTGTGCATTAAGATAACCATGCCCTGGAAAACTAGATGCTTGCCTTCAAGGCAAAAAAATTGTCATCAAAGTGGCCTAATTACTTAAATCTGGCAACATTTGTTTTTATACTAAAAATTGACTGCACCAGAAATGGCTAATGGAGAACAAAAACCAATGGTCCAAAGAGGTGCACACAGACTTAGAAGCAGCCCCAACCACTCTCCCTGTGATTCCTCATGGCATCCCAAAAGAATTCAACCCAACATCCCAGACATGTAGATCCTGCCTGGCAACTGAAAATAAGATTTGAAAAGGAGACATCCTCCAGAAATGGTTGTAAAATAACTCAGAAACACCAAAACAGGATGGATCAATTTTCATCTTGTTTAATAACAAAGAAACAGCTTTTTTGACTTGAACAATCTGGACTCTTCCTCAATTATAATTTTCCTTGAACATCCAAATTCAAACCACACCCTACTCAATGATTTGAATGCTTGAAGATGGATCATTTTGGTCAGTGGTGCCAAGACAAACCTACATGCGGAAAATGCGGCAACAAACACATTACTAAAGACTGCCCAACAGGTCTGGGAGGGATTAAATCATGTGTATTATGTTTCAACAATGTGCCAGTACCCTAAAAATATTTTTAGTGTAGTGTATTGTTGTTTTTTTCAATACACTAACCATATAATACTAATATCCATGGTTTCTTGGATGTAACAATTATTTATTTTTTTCATTTTTTATTTTTTTGGTTATTAGTGTATTGTTATTTTATTGCCAAAATTTTGCCATAACCATAACCAAACCAAATCTTATATGGTGGTTATCCATTTTATTGCTTGACATGGATACACTAACAGTTAGTGTATTGAAATACAGATACATCAACTGTTAGTGTATTGTATTATTGGACTAATAGTCAAGAGATCATAAAGTTATTCAGAGAAGATAAAATTAAGCAGAGACCAAATCTTGCAGAGACCAAATCTTGAAATCAAGAAGAGACCAAATCTTGAAATCAAGAGAAGACCAAATCTTGAAATGAGGGAATAACAGTTGATATTACACAGAAATTTTACGCAGTTAGTGGAGTGGTGTAAAGAAAGATAGTGACTAAGCAGATGCACAAATTCTATTTTCAGTGAGGTTTGAGTCCCGCTGCAGTTCATTCCTGTTTCTTTGGGAGAGTGACACCCCCGTGCTCAAGGAGGCCCTCTCTGCTTCAGTTATTGCTCCACATTTCTGTGTTATTCATGTGGTATTGAACCCCTGTGTGGGATGTTATTTGCCTGTTACCCAACTTCCCAAGTGTTATCTATGTGTATTGTTGTCTGTTAGTGTAGTGTATTGTTAGGCTGGATGGATACACTAACAGGTAGTATGCAACCCTTTATTGAAAGAAAAACCCTAACTATTGGTGTATTCCAACTGACGGCTAGGTAACACTACCGAGGTGTGTCAGAGCGGCCCAGAGAATAGACTAACAGATAGTGTATTGTGGTAACAGGGCCACTAACAACACTCAATGTGGCACCGCAATACAATGGGATACACTAACACACATTGCTCCGTATTGTAGTGCAGTGTAGTGGCCCATTGTTGTTAATGAATAATTTGTATAGAGACCTATCAATTTCATAGTGTGCAACAAATATTCCATCTTCGGGGACGACTGCCTTGCATCGTAGGGGCTGGTTGCAGGGGCAATGTTCGCGTGGCAAATGTTGCCGAAAGCTCGCTTGGTCCCTCCGATTCACAACTTCAGTTTCGAATTAAGGGGGCAGAAGTCAGAAACGAACAAGAAGGGGATCTGAGCGGAGACTCTTTTTTTTCGTCTGTGGATTTAAGCAAGTAGGAGCTCTTATAATGTTTTCCTTTTGGATTTTGTTATAATTTGGTTTACAATTGTTTGTCTCTCATGCCTGGGGAATAACTCCGGAGGGGGTCGCAAATGTTCATCCTTGAGGATGTTGTATGTTGTACAATTCTCCAACAAGAAAAACCCGTGTGATCCTGAAATTTCTTTCCGGTTTTCCTATATCCGGAGAGAGAGCCATCCGGGGTGCTGTTATCATCAGTGCCTCGGTGAAGATGGCGTGATCCAGGCCAGTTTTGGCTCCGGTGGCGACGGGCCATTGGCTGGGACATGGCGACTACGGCCGGTTCATCGAAGTGGAATGCCGGCTAGTTTCAGCTTCATAAACTGACTCCGAATGGATGTTTCTTTTCGTGGAGAACTTTCGCCAAGGGGAACAGTTTGACATTCTCCCGTTGGTTTATTTTTATTATTTTTCTTAGCATTTCCTCGGACAAGCCCCGCCATGGACCACCATCACTCTCCCTCGGCCAGCCACGCCTCTCCCCCGGCATCGACCGCCAAGCTGTCCTCTCTCTCGCAGCCTCTTCTCCACCAAGCCGTCCCTTCCCAGCGTAAGCTTCTCCTCAGCCAGCTGAAGAGTATCTGAAGACTGGCTCGCTAACTCCGCTCTGAATTTTGCTGAACCGTCTAGTAGAGCAGCAGGACCGAGCACCCCTACCCCCAGCACAGCAGCCGAAACCTAGTCCCGATCACCCGTGCCGTCTCCGTTCTAGTAGCCATCTGAGTCAGCCACCACCCAAGCGTTACTCCGTCCAACGCCCGCCGCCTCCCCGGGTCCGATGGGGTTTCTTCAGTCGGTTCCCGTGGAACCCTCTCCTGCGTAGTCCGAGGACACCTTTCCTGCCGACGAGCACGACCAATACTGGCCCCTCCGGTACACTCGGTCGCTCCCGGTCGAACCAGGCCGGCATCGGGTTCGTCCTCCTGCTCGCCGGGATATCGAGCTATCTCCTGCTGGTCTCCTTGCTCGACCAGCCCTACTCGCTGCAGCTGGACCCGACGATAGACCCAACAACACTTCTGCTTCGGCCGCTGGGCGACCCTCTCAAGCCAGCCGACCCCGTCCAGAAGCCGAGCCGAGCCTCGGTGGCCCTCAGCCAGAGTACCATCGAGCGGGAGAGCGGCTTCTATCTGCGGATGCAGCATGCCATCCATCCGAATATCACCAGTCTCAACTCATCCTCAGTCACCGAAGCACTCCGGTTCGCCCAGAAACATCTAGCTGAAGCCGAAGCCGAGGCCGGACTCAGCCCCGAAGAAAAGAAGAGCAAGATCTCGCAGAAATGGTATATGCCCGACCAGGCACTCATCCAGAACCGACCGGCCTCCCGTTTCAGCTGCCAATCTAACTCACCCACCCTGATTTTCTTGGCCATCTTTACGACCCCATCAGGATTCGAGAAACGTAACTTGATCCGAACTCTTCTCAAGTCAGATCTCCCTCCTAATGGATTAATCGAACTCAAGTTTATCTCCGGCGAACCTGAGAACGAGAATTGGTTGGAACTTATCAAGACCGAACAGAGTTTACATCACGATATGGTGATCCTCAAAGACCTTAAAGATAATATCGATCAAGGAAAAACTTTTGAGTTCTTTAAATGGATCTCCAAAAGAGAGAACATTCGTCAGGATCCTACGATTCTTATTAACGACGACAGCTCACTTCCATTATCTCAACGTTTCAGACAAGAGTTGGGACTCGATGGATGGCCTCGACAGCCTCTTCACTCTTCTATCGATGACCGAGATCCCAGAAAAGTGGTATATGGAAAACCGAAATTTGTGATCAAGTCTGATGATGATGTAAGCTCTTTGCCTCTCTTTCTAAATCAATCAACATGAGTTGACAGATTCATTTCGGTTGGTCAGACTTTTTTGGTAATACCAAACTTACTCAAAGCATTCAAAAGTCTGGATTGTCAGAAGAATATCTATTGGGGTACTAGTCAAGGATCCAGTAAGATCTTTGATGCTTACTTCAGAGGACTCGGGTACGGATTAAGCTGGCCTCTTGTAAGTCAAAACACCCACAGAAAAATGAAATGAAGATGGTAAGAGAGGGAGAGAGAGAAAGTATATTTATTGATCCCCACTCTCCGACTATTTATAGGTTGAATGGATTGGAACCTCGAACATGAGCCTGGAATCACAAGTTGGGATCGAAGATGCAAGGGTGGGGGCCTGGTTGACGGACCTGAACCCGGTCGAGGATCCGTTGATCAGGATCGATGAGGGATGGAAGATGGCGGATTGGAACCAAGTCGAGATTGATAGAGAAGTGATCGGCTTGCATTGGTTAAAAACAACTGAATGGCACGTCTTTCCGTTTTTTTTTTTTTGTTTATCCACTGGTTCGGGATCGTTGATTCGTCTGCTCTCTTTGTCTTTCCTTAAACAGGTTTCCAATGATTAGACTGAAAGTACTGAAAGCCTGGGAATCCGCTCACCAACCTTATCGGTGGGATTATTTCTTATGAATTTTTTATGATCACCTTCCTTGCCATCCTCAAAACTTGATCCGACGGGCCTTCATCCTGTTGACTTGAAATATTCCAGAAACACTTGATTAATTGATATCTTGTTTTAGTAAATCATCACCCTAATATTTCTTTTCCTTAATATTCTGGTTTCCGTATCTTCTTTTTTTTTTTTAATAATAATGCTTTTCCTTACTCCGGTCTTCATTCGTATCAAACAAAACAAAAAGTAACTCAACTTAATTTGATTTGTATCATGTAGTTCTACAATTTCGGCCACATAAGTGTTCTTTGTATCTTCTTCCATGTGTAACTCCCCCCTTTTTAAAACAAAACCTAACGAATGTATGGCAGGATACCGTACAACTTTTTATATCCTTTGATTCTTGTTTAATAGTAACTAACAAGACATATCTTAGATCATATCTTACATTTACACTCACCAGAGTGGGAGGGCAAGCACGATTTACATTGTGCTAGATTGGATCGACAATTAGTGATCATAAGAGAGAGACACGTCTTGCTATTTATGTATTGATCTTGCTGGGCGTGCTTTTTTATCCGGGTGAGACTGTGGGCGGACTAAAGCTGGGCCTTCATGTTGTAGGAAGCTCTTCACCCCCAAAAACACAAGTCAATACTAATTTTCAGATTCGAAAGAACGAGTGACCATTGCCTGACTAGTCTCAAACAATCTAACAGGTACAAGTCCTCTCGGCTTTGCCCTCGACTGTTTTGCTGTGTCTGAAAACATGGAAAATTACGACTGGTGGTGGTCTTTTGAAGCCCCCAGAGTTGTTTCCATATGTTGTGGGTTGTTCAGGCTATAGAGTACACTGTTTTCCTTTTCCCCCTCTCTACACCATACTTGCGTAACCAAAGTCCATCCTAAAACTCAGCACAGCAGATCCAACTAAAAAACAAATAAATAACATTAGCCCCTACCGCGGCAAGGGGTAGTGACTTGGCTTGACAGGGAAAAACGCTGTTGGTCTGTGGACCGGTGATTGTACTCAAGTTATTGATATTCATCTTGAGGGATACAGCGTCGACGATAACATAACTTTCAGGCTTCATGACATAGTAGGCGCCGTCGAGTGCTACTTCTATCACAGCGTCCCACGATGCAGCGCTTAATTGGCTGGGTGCAGGTTCACAAACACCATTCTCATTGCCTCTAGCAGTGGCACTATCAACCTCTACCAACTTATCCACCCAGGATCCGAATAGAAGCAAGGCGGCTGGATGAGCTCTAATATGTATCCTAAAGATCTCTCTCATCGCGCCCACAGCACTAGAGAACACTCATCGTCTGTCTGCCAACTTAACACCGGGTGTATTGGTGTAGATCTTACGCGTGCTGAAGTCTTCTCCCTGTTGCTCGAGTCATCAAGTAACCTCTGTCCACTGTCAACGCTCCTAGGAGGGGGAATTTTATACTTCGACTGGTTTTCCTTTGCTCTTTGATTCATTCAAACCTGCTTTGCGTAGGATTCTGTTATCACCACAAACTGTCAGTTCTTCTGTCCGCAACATAACAAATTCTCACATCCAAGATTTTGAACAATCCTCCAGACATATATATAGAATAAGACGTCAAAGCTGTACCAACCAGAGCTCAGGAGTACACGATGGGGATCACGAAGCTTCCCAGCATCCTCTGTCTTGACGAATATCCGCTGATGAAGACCTACCGAAACCGCAGGATACCACCAACCAGTTGAGTCCATCGTGCCCCATCCTTTCATCTACCCCCAAGGAACTGCCTGGTGGTCTCAACGATTACTGACTCTAAAATCTGCGCTGTTCGTAACAACAAAGTCCTGATTGCCTCTGTGAGAGCTCCATCTAATTTTCACTCGTCGTAGGACTTCTCTTGGTTCGAATCGGCTTATCTGGTCGGGATTCATTTTATTATTACCCATTCGCTGTTTATGAAAAGATACTAGTGTTTAGTGGTTTGGTCATCTTCAACGTCATCACCCAGCAAGTGTCTTTCTCACATTCCCCCGATCCTTTGCATCTTACTAATCACATCCGCGAGTCTTCCTTTCTCAAAAAAGAGGCAAGTCAGATCAGTACCGGTGAGTATCAAGTAGCCAAGCTTCCCAATGCCGAGGTTACTACTACTACCCAAGATGAAGGCCACTAATGTATTTAGAGATGGATGGTATATCTATTTTGGGTTTGATGAAGAACATTCATATCGTTGACATTTCTTGACGAGCGATCACGACTGCAAAGCGAGAATAAATCGGGACTTACTTACCGCTGTGGCACGGCCACGGTGAGACTAGGCGACAACGTCTTCATGGTCCATCAGAATTGGCCTCCACAAGAAGCTAACCTCGAGGCCCTGGAGAGTCAAGACTCTCCAGGAGCATTCCAATGGACTGTCTACGAAATTGGAATTGCTGATCGGGATAAAGTTAGTAAAGGCACCGAGTTTCGTTATAGTGGTCAAAAGTTGAACTGTACCGTAAGTTACTCTCAATTATTTTTGAGTTCATTGTATTAATCATCTTTAAATAAATCTCGAACAGCTCTTCCTCGTGTTTTTTGTCGCTGATCATGCTAAATGAAACCTACAATTTGATTCCTGAAGATTGCATATGTCAAGTCAATCTATCAATTCCTCCACCACAACTACATCTATAGGTCAGCATCGAGTTCTCGCGGAGAAGAACCTATTACACGCTAATATGATGCTTACTGGACTTGTGGGTTGGTAGCATCTGTGGTAGATGTACCTATGTTGATTTGGCGACGCAGAAGGAGCTCCGAATAACACTGTGCAATTCCTACGATCATTCTACTGCCAAGTACGTCTACTTTCAAAAACATTTGGTCGACTCTTTATCCACACTGAGATGTTGGTAGGGAATATGGTTTTATTAAGACATTGCTTTGAATTTTTGCTCCAGTATGCCGACTGCCGCCTGGGAAGGTCAAGACAAAATTCGGTTTCATATCTTGTGAGCAATCCGTGGTAGTGAAGGGTTTTTTTACTTGAAAGTGACCACGCGGGTGACGTATCATGTAGTGAAGTGCTCGACGAAATCTACCCCAAGTTATCGATCGCTCCGTTCACTTTGCCATTGTCAGCCTTTCCACTGAACTACAACGAGGGACAAGAAGATTTATACAGGCAAGATGAGATCAGAAGGCGAGATGTTTCTCAACTGACAATCTGGCTTGGCAATGTCACCTTCATCCCGGCCACCATCCCGAGCTACGAAACCAACCTAACCTCAGGCGTAATTCAGCCGCCCCAGGGAACAGTTCTTCTTGGGGATATGAGTCGGCCAGGAAGCTACTTCGACGCCTTCAAGGCGACTGACGAGATTTCCTCCGGTTTCCAAATTTCGGTGTTGGGTGTAGGGGAAGTACGACCGTTCGGCTCGCACGAATATAATCTCACCAAGTTACCAACGGTCTTGGCGCAGATGTTTAACTACTCCTATACGATTAACGGCTTGATGATGAACCTGGCCGCCGAAGATCTCGATCGTAAGGAGTTCGGTACCCATTACTTGTGTAATGCGACTCGACGAGAATGGCTGCCACTTGAGAAAGTCTTCTCGACCACCGCGGGGAACTCATTGGGAGCCTTTGGAATCTGTTTCTCTGCTATGCTTGCGGTGAGTGATACAATATACATTCCAAGATTATTCACTCCGTCTCCTCGGTTCAAGCCGTATGGAATTTCCCCCCAAACTCTGCTGGCGTGCGACTCGTCCAGAATCAGATTACCAATTCATTTCTTCGCCCTTTTTTTTCTTGTTCAGGTTGCTCGTCGACTAGATAATCTTCCAAAAACGCAGCAAGGAGCTAATCGTCGTTCAGAAAGTGAGAGTCCTGAGAACTTAACCCTTCATTTGGAAGAAGGTGAAGAAGACGTACCGTTAGGAAAAGTTTTCGAATAAGACAATCGGCGGATGAGTATGATTAGTTCTAAATCTAATTTGAGTCTTGTTAGTATCTGGGTAGAGATTCTGGTTCTATGACCATCTTGTGATTTCGATCATCAATTGCAGCGCCAATCTGTATCCTGAATGTTGAAGTCGTTCCATAAGATCAAAGAAAGTGTTTTTGGCATTTGACTGATAATTTACTGAGAATTCTCACTATTATCGAGACATCCATTTACCTTAATCTCTTACATGTAGGTCTTGTTGTATGCCATCCAGCCAACGCTCATAAAATTCCAAGTAGATCAACAGAGAAATAACCACTGGATTTACCAAAAAAAAAGGACGGGAAAATTTTGCCTGTTTGGGTGACATAATATTAGAAAAATGAAATGTGGTTGATTGGTGTGCCGTGAAAGGCTCTCTGGGAACGGGAAACTAACATATCCTTGATACAATTGTTCCACTCTCCAAATCAATTTCAAGCTAATGAAAGACCTCTACGGCACTGCCAATTGAGATATCCCTACGTGCAAAACTCTCTGAAGGCCTGATCTTCCAACACCTATGTGGGCATTTTTTTTGGTATCCACACTTGTCCCATTTAAGAGATCAATTCATTAGTATACTTCTGCTTATTCATTCTTGGGGATCTGTGGGAAGATAACGAGCACATCCACTGTTTTTGAAGTTTCCAAAGGGAATACAATAAACTGCATGGGGTGGAAGAATAAGGTGATTAATCAAGCTCCAAGGATTCTGTTGTTAGGAGGATGATTCAAAGGATGGACCATTTTTTACACCAAACAAACCACATCCTAAATCAGATCTGAAAGATCTTACAAGAAATATTCAAATGTATTTCATCCCTTTATATCCCCCCCTCCTTCTTGAAAAATTGCATTTTAAAATAAAGGGCTATAACATGTTATTTTACAAATTAGAGTAAGAGAAAGATAGTTTTATATTGATTATAATCATCATTTTTCAAGTTGAAAATCATAGAAAAAAATAATCCCATAAGCCTAGCCTTTTAATGTAATTTTTGAAAGATGTGAGTGATCAAGGTGAATATAATGCTAGAATTCACTGTTTTTTACTCTCACTATCCTCTGCTTTCAATAAGCCATGTTAGATTCTGTTATACAGTAACCCCTTGTTACAAGCATAAAAGCAGTGGACACATTTCCTATGCTTACATTGTGGTGTGCTTGTTACAGATGTCAGCATATGCTTACATAAGACAGCCAAAACTGTATGCTTATATGAAACTGGGGGTCTAAGACAGGTCTCAGTTGAACCTCATCCAACACCATTTCACACACTTTTCCTGTTTGATATAAACATACTTCAGGTTTCTGAACCCAAATTTCTATGCTTTAGGAATGTATGGGATGTGTTGTTAGTAATACTAAAATAATTTTGCCAAGTAAAGTCCCAGATTTTTTTTGTCTGAAATACCTTGTAATATAGTGTCAGTGTTTGTTCATCAATCCAAACTCTTCCTTTTTTGTTTTTTAATAAATTGGTTATAGTCCAGGTTATTTTTCTTTTTTCATAGTGTACAATGCCACATGCAAAATTACACTTTTTTTAAAAAAAAGTTCCAGATTATCTTTCATCTTGTCTTACAAGTTGGGTACAATTCAAACCTTCCTCAATTGAGGTATTTAGATATTAATTGATCAGATTGAGCCACCCATTTAAGATTTCCTGACTGTTTACCCAATTATATAATTTTGTGATTTCCACTTTATACCAGACTAGTTGCATTATAATTTTCTAATTCATATTTTTAAATTTAAGAAAACCATCGGAGGACTTTATTTTGGATCTGGAAGACTCTTCATATCCTGCTTGGACCCACAAGTTCCAGATTTTATTGGGGAAAACTAGACTGATTTTAGAACATTTTGTTCCAGATCTGAAACTAGAAGGATTTCTAGACCCTACAGGAAGTCAGCCATTTGATCAAAATATTCAACACTCTTTGATTTGAAAAAAGGGAGTGGTGGTGAGGATCAAGACTTGTGTGTGCTATACCATTTCATCAAGTTTTTGAATTCATGATTAAAAACATGCCAAATGAACAGAAATAAGACTCAAGGAAAAAGCTCACTGGCAAGGTGCCCACTTTAAGGGCAGAGCTCCAGAGATAGAGAGAACTGTCCAGGTGGAAAAGCACGCTCACTACTAGGATGATGATGCATATTGAGTGTCATCAGGTTTCAGGAGCACAAGAACAGATGTTGGTATAGTTCTGCCTGAGTAGACAAATAGTTAAGCTAACACAGGCCAAGTTGATGAAGAAGGACAAGCATATACGACTTGAGGAGAGAAGGAGAGAGACCATGAAATTCCAACAAATCATCAGTTACTCATCCCAGAGGTCCACAAGAAAGAAGGCAGTTGGTTTAGCCATTTTCCCCATACATACATGTAAATTTGCATGTAGCCTTTTCTGTGATGATTGAGGCCGTGCGTGGTGTCTTATGTGTCTTCCAGGAAATGTGCGGTCTTGGTATTTCCATACAAATCAGACGGGGATGGGGGGATTAATTAGCCACAGCAAAATGAGCACCAACCCAAATGTAGTAGTCGAGGTGCGCCAAAAACGAAGTGGAAAAAGGAGTTCAGTGTGTAACACTGGTGGTCAAGGCAAGAGCGAAGGGGATATGTGCGCTAGTAGGTATCGATGGGGGTTGGGTTTACCAGTACTACTCCAGTTCATCTTCATGAGCGTTAATTCGGGTGGACAATGGTTACCCCTTGATTATTATGTGAGATTGCCTAGACGCCGGGGTCCCTGAAGGGTCTCCTCTATGATCTGTCATACTGTCACTGAGACAGTCAAGCTGCGTCGTGCGGGAGAGTAATGCTCCAATAGTGAGCTGCCCCCCCTGGGGGTCCCTCGGGAGGCGGGATCAAGTATGTCCGATGCCATGCTGCCCGTCGATAATTCTTTTCGCTTGGCATGCACGACCTGCATATCTAAAATCTGTAGCCGTCAGTTGTGAGCACGTGATTGTGAGGGTCAGCAAAAGCGCCGGCGGGGAACTGCAAGGAACTGCCGGAATGCAGGAGCAGCGCAGTCCCAGTGGCAGGAGGAAGGAAGATTATGTAACATCGACCAGTGTCCTGTTGTCACCCTTATTTTCGGTCAGGACGTCACGAGAGATGTCGACGGATATCGGCGTGCCTGCAGGGCTTGTTTGAGTGAAGCTCCTATGGAAATTTAGACTGGCTTTTTTTTGCTTTGAGGTCTCATGTGATAAGTTTCGGTGATGTCTGAAATCTATAAGTAGAGGACGCCCGTTGGCATTATCTCCTCTCCACCAAAAGCCAAAGCCTGCGCAACGACGAACCACAGCCTACTGTATTTTATCGACAGAACTCTGAACCAACGACAAGGACGATGGCAGACTGTCAACCACAGCCAGACTCGGCAGTCCCCTCACCCAGCTCGACTGCCAACTCCGTAAGCCAGCAGATGATCCAGCAGAGCCTCTCACTCAGCCTGGTCGAATCAGACGGCGAGGGATACGAACGAGTTCAGCTCTTTCAATCCGATCGGCCACTCTCGCTTCACTTCACTCGCTCATCGAAACCATCAGGTGGACTCGGGCGGGGCTGCCTACCCTTCAAGCCGTTCAGCAGAAACACAGCAGCTGGTCAGTCTGAATAAGCAAAAGGGTTGATTACTAAGAGCAGATACTGATGTGTTAAGCCAACAGTCAACGATTTGGAGATTGATTACCAAAAGATCCTCAACTGCCAACTGGAGCAGCAAGACCAGCAGCATGAAAACCACCACACACTCAGCCTGTCATTCCTAAACGAAAAACTGAAACTCAAGACTATCACGTTGACCGGGACGATCGAAAACAATTATGACGACAACCCCGCCAAAATCGCGCACGCCTGGCGAGAGAACCTGCTACGGCGATCGTACGAATTTAAGGGTCAGCCCAGAACCAGCCCTCGCCTGGTTTTGTATAAATACCAACTGAGCATCCTCTTTCTCATCCAGGCGTCCCTAGATCTCGCAGGGCACTGATCATCATCAATCCCACAAGTGGATCACAAAATAGTCTGAAGACATGGTCATCAGTGGTCGAACCCATCCTCAAAGCATCAACTGCAAGTTATCAAGTGATTTGTTGGTCTCTCAGCTTTCCTTGTCTTCAATTTATTATCTTGATGACTAACTGCAAACACGTACCTCGGCCTGATAGTCACCACTCACTCAGGACATGCAGGAGAACTGGGAGAAAAATTGGACTTGGATTCGTTGGATGTTGTCAGTTGTGTATCCGGTGATGGCTTGGTACATGAAGTTTTGAATGGACTTGGTCGTCGGAAGTCTGATTTCGCAGAGGCTATGAATAAAGTAGCTTTGACATCCATTCCAAGTGGTTCGTCCTACTTTCTTTTTTTTTTAGTTTGTGGCTGATTGACTCGAACACCCTGCTAACTAAAGTTTTTGTGTTTATTAAAGGTTCAGGAAATGCTCTTTCGACTAATAATCTCGGACCTAAACATGCCACAAACGTTCAACTCGCGACTCTAAATGTATTAAAAGGAAAATCGATCCGACTAGATCTATGTAGTTCCACCCAACTATCATCTGACGGAGCCCCAGAAACAACAGCAACATCATCAACTGATGGCCAAAAAGATGCAGTACCAATCATCAGAAAATTATCATTACTCAGTACCTCATTCGGGATCATGGCCGAATTAGATGTAGGCACAGAACATCTCAGAAGGTTAGGTCCTATCAGATTCGTCCTCGGTTACCTTTGGGGCGCAATTCGTAATCGTCAACGTCGGATTAAACTGGACGTTCAATTGGTCGAAAAAGATAAACCTAAAATTGAACGTGACTTCCAACTACTTCGTCAGACCCTTATCAACCCAGAATCTTCTTCCGTCGAATCTAATAACCAAGCCGTCATCGAAACCGATTCGAATGGATTACCTTGCTTAAAATACGGAGATATACGAACAAATATCGATTCATCAAATACTAACAATGATAACTATGAGAGTAGTCAACCATGGACCAGAATCGAAACAGATATTGTCTCCTTTTATGCTGGCATCTTACCTTACATGTCTCGAGAACTCTTACTTTTTCCTGCCAAAATACCAGGCCATGATGGCTCAATTGATATCACTCTACAACACTCGAATGGGGTCTGGGATTCTCTTGCTTGTTTGATCGGTGCCGAAACTGGCGGGTTATTCAAAAATCAAAACGTACGCTTTCTTAATAATCACCCTTAGTACTTTACAAAGAAGATGTCTGATTCCTTCTTTTTTTTCGTGATTTTTTAATCTTGATTGATACTTATCACAGTGCGAATTCATGAAAGTCAAAGCGTTTAGATTAACCTTAGATCCAAAAGAAAAGAACCGATCATATGTAGTGTTAGATGGAGAGAACTTACCCTATCGATCTATACAAGTCGAAATACATGAGAGAGCTTTTCATAGCCTAACACTAAATAATATTTCTGACGATCGTCATTCTAGTCAGAATCAGCAGCAGCAGCCTTCTCCTTACTTTGGTTCGATTGGCGTTCCGGAACGGATTCTTTAGCTAACCACTTTTACTTACCGATGCTCATTATCTATTCACATCTATCATATGCTCTCTCTCTCTCTCCCCGGACATTTACATTGTCCGCACAACTGGGTTTTACAATCCTATCATTCTTTTTTTATTGATTCACTCTTTTCATTGTTGATTATTGTGTTGTAGCGCATATCTTTTTCCCTTTCCTCAAGCTTCTAGGGTTTTTTTGTTGTTGGTGTGATTGTTGATGGGGTCTTGACATCAAAAAATAGAAGTTAAGTACTTCAGTAGTAGTAGTAGTAGTAGTAGTAGTAGTAGTAGTAGTATCTGTTTACTTCTTGATACATTATATTCCTTTCATTTGCCTTATTGATCTCTCTGCCTCTCTCCTTTTTCTATATACTCAAGTCCTCTTCCTCTTATGACCTGCATCGTCTAAATCAAAAAACACTACTTTACCACCTCTTCCGTTCTTTTGTGTGTGTGTGCGTGTCTTGATAACTTTACACACGCTTTATATTATATATCAGTTTGCGAAAGTCAAGCAAAATATCCAGTTGCTATCATTGCTTTCTTTTGGGTCTTCTGTTGTCTGAGATCGCCAGTGTGGTTCAACAACCAACCAAGGTTGAAGTATTGCCAGCACATTCATTCACACTCACTGCCACTGGTTTCTATTTTTGTTTTATTCCAGACCTACCTCAAATGTTGAAGTGTCAAACTCAGGCACTGCTTGATACACATTGCTTACACATTCATGTGAGACTTCTAATCAGCATTGGAGGCAAACCATCATGTCATCTTCAGACAAAAGCATACATCACCAATGGATTCAACATAGGCAACACATACTCAGCTCACACAACATGTAAATGAGGGGCAATTTTCCAAAATTGCCGCTCAATTGCATCTTGTGCCAATGGTTAGAGCATCACTCATGAATGCTGAGGTTGTGGGCTTGAGTCCCACAGTACACAACCTTTCTTTTCACTTGTTCAATATACCTCATCCTTGATCATCTCCCCATCCTATGCCAATCATAACACCACATCATCTGCACCCCAACCTTGTGCTCTGATTCATTAGTTTGTATTTAGACTCTTCCCCTGTTACCATTATTCTTCTGAGTAGAGATCCCCTGGCTATCCAAAGCTTGATCAAAGTACTTGTGACATCACCTATCCTGATTCAAACTATCACAATTTACAGTGCTTGGTAGTGTATTATTATGACATTATTTGCAGCGCTGTTGTTCACAATTGATCCATCCAAAACTCACGGGTTGAGGAGCCAAAGTGGGCTGCAGGCCAGGTCATCTGGGGATGTGGGGGGCAATTTGATGTCTGATTTGGTTTGATTGGAAGGCTGGAGATAAAGTTCCACAGCTTCAACCTTTGACACGCTTTCATCTCCCGTACATACTTCTCCTGGCCAGAAAGGAAGTTCCAATATGTTGGGCGCAGTGTATGGCTATACCTCATGATGATTGAACTTGAGAGGGACTCTCTCTCTATCAGAAAAATATGCGCCAGTGATTGGCTTACAACATGAACACGGTTATATAGTCCTATAGAAAGTCAATGTCAAAGTAATTATGAGTGGTGTTAGACCCAGACTATGTATTTAGATACTCAAAACATAGTTTTCATGGATTTATATACTTATTTTTATATTTTTCCATACATTATTTCATATTTGCTGATCATCATCACATATTTACACATACTTTGTGAGACTCCAAAAGTGGTTTGCACCTCTTTGGTTGAATTGAGAGAAGTATTTGTGGGGAAAGTCCTGCCTCTCTGAAAACAAAGACTGACAACACCCCTATAGTGTAGGTGAATATATATATCAAGTGGCTCAAACAGGTATGCAAGGCAAGGTGTAAGAGGGGACTGTTTATTCATTGTTCAGTAATAGTTTTTATAGAATTTTTAGTATGTTTTGCAGTGTGAGATACTCCTCAGAAATGATGATAATGTGTGTGATTTCAATACTCTGATTTTAATGGGGGGACGGGGGGGGGGGGGGGGGGGGCCCAATGAAAAAAATAGAGGTGAGGAAGAATGCGGTAAGATATAGGATGATAGTAGCAGACCGTTCCTGTATGTTTTCAAGGCTAATTTTCTTTAGAGACCGAAGGAGGGTTAAGAGGGGGATAAAGTAAGGGAGGGAATTAAATGTGTTTCATATTTAATGTATCAGGGAGTGAGAATGACTCGATGAGTAACGCAAAAATGTAGAAACATTCATCTTAAGTCTAGGATTTGCTAAGATATGTGAGCCTTCCGGTATAGTACTCAATCTAAGTTAACCATGTTAGTGAAGAGAGGGATAAAGATATAGGAGTGGTAATGACATAGTGAGGTAGTGTTAGGCGGTATCTAAGCCAGAGCTAAGGAGCGAAAGGTGATGATAGATACGTGTAGTTAAAAAGGGGGTGGGGGGAGGAGGTCCAATGATACAAAATGGCAAGGCAAGGCTCCCCTTATATAGACAAAATGTGAGATAATTATGCTAGTGGGCTAGTTACATGAGGAGTTTTAGCTACCCAGTGAATGAAAATACAGCTGTGTACAGTGGCTAGACAGGTAAAAATGGCATGTTGTTTTGGATTGCATGTCATCAGCCCACAAACCAAAATTCATGAGGATTGGTCAAATGGTACAAAATAGGTTCCAGAGAATGATTATCAAGAAATAACAACAAAAAACAAAGTTGGAAAATTTATTAAAAATAAAAAATAAAACTGATTTTTTTCAAGAGCTTCAATATACACTTGTGGCAGGTTTGCACATGCAGAAATCAAAGATGAGAATCTTGAAAGGATGATTATAAACAAAAATCATGAAAAAATATTTACCAGGTGCTTTTAACCATGCGTAAAGTAGGCCATTTACCACCCTGTATTGCAGTCAGCCACTGAAATTTTCAATTTTTGCCTTCAGTCTGTCCGCCCACCAAACTCAACTTTTTTTGGGTTTAGTTTTTTCATTTATTTTCATTCTTAACATATCCTATTCCTTGATTTCTGTATATTCTGGTCCCTCAGAAATGGATATTGAAGTTTTTTGTTTTCATTTCTTGATAATCATTCTTTGGAACATATTTTGTACCATTTGACCAAGTCGTGTGACTTTTGGTTTGTGGGATGAGGTGCTGAATTCCAAAATAATGTGCCAATTTTACCTTTCTAGCCACTGTTCAGTGTGGCTGTGTAAGAATGAGATATTTTAGCTAGTAGTGTAGTCACAAGTGTGGCTTGTGCAGCTGTGGGTTGCTAGGTTATCTTTATCAAGTGACCTGCACAGCATTATTTGGTTGCTGTGTAGTCTTCTTGAGTGGCTTGCACAGCCTCTGGTTACCATGCAGATACATACATGTGGCTTGTGGTTGCTAGGCATTTGCATTAATTGCTGTGCTGTTGCATGAGTGGCTTCCCTGTTTGATAAGCAGCTGCATAAATTAAGCAAATAGGTGTAAACAGTCCAGTACAAGCATGTAAGCCATCCAGCTGCTGATATATTCTTGATGCTATAAATCCTTATATCCAAGTGTGAGCTGTAAATAAATGTTTTAATTCCTCCCAGAACAGGAATGTGTACCACAACATACAAACATACCTATAAGTAATGATGCTCTGCTGGAAATACATACATGTTTCCCTTGGGGGGATTTTTCTCACTCTCATCTTTTCCATATCCTAGCTTTAATAGGTTCCACTTTTGTTGGGGATGATCCCATTGTTCTTTCACAGATGGATGTCATCCTACGATCATCAGTGATTGATCAGCCGGTACATTAGCGGTTGAAGCCATCACAGTCACGGCTGCATCTGTGAATTAATGATGGGAGTGCTCATGAGCTTATATAAGTATAAGCCAGTGAATTTATGAACTTAACACAAGCCCCTTTTTCCTTCTCTCCTGGTATTGGACTTGGAGTTGCCTATGCCAACCAAAGGGAGGGACTTGGGTGCAATTTCTGCTCTCTGGGAGGCAAGAAATCTTTGAGAAGCCATAAAACATCAGTTTTTTGGCTTTCCCTTGTGAAGCGCCAGTGGACCGCAGTGAGAACAAGAGTGTAGCAAAGAGAGAACAAGGACTGTGAACTGAAGCAAGGAAAAGACAATCACCTATTGAGGTGAGACAGAAGAAGCAACAGAATGAGTGAAGAAAAAGGAAAAAAGAGAGAAAAAAACGTGGCGGGCTGAGGAATCTAACTACAATGTGTAAACCTAATCTTCATGATAAAGTACAAGATTCCGCAGTTATCCACCTCTCTGAAACCCTAACCTTCATTGATGGTCGCGTGTCTGCAGATATGTTTCTGTACTGTCACATCCCTTCCTTTTTCTCCAGCTTCCCCATCTTGAACCATGGTGCCAATCTGATTTTCAAAATCCTATGCATCTACTCCTCCATCTGAGCCAGAAATCAGCTCTCCAGGTATGATGAGTCCTGAGGAATCTTAAATTCCAATCATCCATTTCTCTTGAGACTTTCCTGCCATACATTACAGCCTAAGAGAGGCTGTAAGTGGAATTTCCCATTCAGTAATAACAAAGAGGTTAAATGACCAGTTGAATCCACTCTACTATACTGACCAATGTGTTGGAGTATAAGCATTAGTGCATATAACGCCATTCTGAGGGGATTTTTGATCTGTGAGACCTCAGGAAGAGGTCATCAAATCAAGGGGGACTTGAATGATGAGAACAGCAAAAGATGTGCAAGATACACATATTTGTCCCCGCCAGTTTTATTCACTTTAATTGTGCCGTGTTCTTGTGGGAGAGGGTGATCAGTGCAAAAAAAGGGTTTTTTTTTGCAATACTGTATTTCTCTCCTGTGCCAGCGGATCCACTTTCCACCCATGCCTCTCTGTGAGACAGAGACCCTTGCGGACCCAGAGACCAAGATTGTTTATTTTTTTCACTCAGCTCACAGCGGGGCTGAGGCCGTGATATTGGAGAATGATAACTATAACTTCCTCTGATCAGATAAGCCAGAGCGGCGTGTTTCTTTACTCCGACCAGCTCTGATTGCGGAATATCTATATTGCTGGGATTCTCCCGGGCCGAGCGGCAAGCTAAATTGAACGGTGGGGTGGTTGACTAAGAACTCATAACGGCCAAGTTCCAGGTGTCCTGATCCTCTCCTCTGCTGGGTGAGGAAGCACATGATGATGTTGACCCTCATCGATCTGGCGAGTGCGCCCCTCTCTTAACCGTACAGCGCCTTGGGTGTCGAGCTTGAAGGCTTGAAGCTGAACTCGCTCTGAGTTTCGGCTTGACTCTGTCCATAGATTGCTCCTCTTGGCGCCAGTGCGATTAATTCTTTTCGTTCCAACTTCTACATATTCCTCTCAATGCCTCGTGCCAGCTCGCTCCTCTCACCTCGATCATCATCTTCCCTTCGTGGGTCAATCGGTAATTTCTTAATGCTCTGGCGTGGACACTAGTGGGTGTGTTGCTGATGTACATATCCCTCCCGCGATTGGAGTTGTCTCAGTTGATTGATGACCTTGAAGATGACAAGTTCGCCTCCACTCGTTCTTGAATGGATTTGAAGAGCAACCATCCAGAATATGTACCCAATACGTCCCGCTGTCCGGCTCTTCCGCCGTTTCTCGTCTCCTTGCGACCTCTGTAATAAGCTGTCACTTCAGTGAGTTCGAACTTCGGAGCGATATACTTGATATATATTCCTGTGGATGATCATCGACTCTCGGAGCTGTTTTGGTGCAGTGACCAGTCCATTCCCCCCTTCGCTGTCTATCCACTTCGCATCTATCTATTTCCCTGCTGCATGTTGTACATACCCTCGCTGTCCTCGATCAGTCGATACTCTTGAACCTTTCGAGTCGACTCTGAACTTGCGCCAGATCGGATCTTATACTGTAATTCTAATCCTCTCAAACTTTACGATCCCCTTTCGCTCGTCTCGGTCGCAGCTTGTTCCTGCCCAACACGGGTGATTACATAAACTGACATTTATTTAGTTTGTATCCCACCAACTCTGCCCTCCGCCGTGGGTTGCCTAGGACTCGACCCCATTAAAGAAATCCAATTACCTCTGCTTCCACACCCACCCCATCTCCTACCCTCAGCCAACAACCATGTCATCCACCACTCAAAACCTAGCTCCGATCATGCCGTTCATCGAGCCAATCGATCCAATCGAACTACCCTTCGTCTTCGACTTGCCAAGCTCGACTATCAACCAATCCTCCTCTGGCACGGCCGACTGCCCCTCGAACCTTGACCAGGCTCAGAAGGTTTGCCTATCTCATTCAGCTCGTTCTTCTCTGCACTATCTTATAACGTCTTGCTGATTACTTGAGCTTACTTCTCTTACCCACCGCCAGAATCCCAACGGCTGGAAAGGGAAAGCCAACGCCAACCCTGGCGGCACACAGGTGAGTAATCATACCCCTCATCATGGACATACCTCACTCTAGTCTTGATGATTCTCTCTCACTCTCATGCCTGCCTTGTTTTGTTCAAACCCCACTCCGCCCAGGCTTCAGAAAAACATCATAGAGCTGCTTCTGAAGAAGAAGCTGTCATAGAAAAGTGAGTACTTTCCCTAGCCAGATTTGATCTCCATCTACTGGCATCCAACTCTTCTGACTTGACTCGTATGATCTTGCCTTTTCAGAACACGTATGGAACTAGAGCAGAAGATTAGTGAATTGAACCAGCTGAAAAATCAAGTTAAGCTTCTGAAAATCGATCGTATTCATCAACCAATTCCAGAATAATCAAGGAACTGACATTGATTAATCGACACATGGTCATGATAACCACCTAGCTTGCTCAAACCGAACAACGTGAACGGGACTTAGCATCACGTATTCCCACTTGAACTATGAACATAATTAATCCACCCGGACCGAAGCACAAAGCAAGAGCCACAAAACAACTATCCTCAAGATCAAAATCGAAAAAGACCAAACCAGAAACAATTTTTCCTTATACTTTTCGATGCGCACAGTCCCATTCAGACACACCTCTCGTCCCACAGGTATTGATTCCAAAAGTCAGAGATTAACTTCGGGTTGTCTACCTACTCCTATACTTCTGTGTTTTTTGTAACGTTTTAGTTTTCATTGATCCGTGCCTGACCGTTACAATTTGAAGTGATAAACTTATCGTCTATTGACTTTCTCTTTGATCGTGTGGATTAATTTACTTACTCATTTTTCTTTACGTCATTCTTCTTTCCTGAATTTGTCTCGTGTCTTTTTAGTTTTTCAAAGAGATATGTATACATCACTATGAAATCCAAATGTTGTTGTTTTTTCTCCTATGTGTGGTTTTTGTACGGTAAATTTCCCGCTCTTAGTTTCCTCCCTTTTATTCTACAGCAATTTTCCAACACAGTGCACATAAAATCAAGTGGCTCGTCATGCAGAAGACTAGTACTTTTGTAGCTCCAGTACTTGTGCTCGTGCTTGGTGTCGTAGAATTCCGTCGGACTCGGGGGGTTTCATCCAGTGCGCACTGATTAGATGCCCCATTCCAATGAGTGAGTCAATGTTAGATGTATGACAAGCAGGTGTTCGCTGAGCTTTCGCTCACAAGCCTCTACTAATTACGTTCAAAAGATTCCCTGGGATCAATCCGCTCCAGAAGAGGCTGATGTGAAGTCATGAATGGATTAATGAGCTAATTAAGGACACCTGATGTAAGTAGACAGGTAAAATTGGCATGTCATTTTGGAGTTCTATGTATCACCTCTTCTCTCAAACTCAAAGTCACTTGACTTACTCAAATAATATATACCAAACGAATGTCTAAT
>LUKR01000308.1:11538-22449 GCA_019395275.1 Puccinia brachypodii | reverse complement strand
GTGGTACCCGCCTAGGGTACCGCCGGTACCCACCTACAGGTGCCGGGTCCGAGTCCGGGTCTATGGATCTGTCCTAATTCACAGCGGGTACCCGGACTCGTGGCGGGTACCCGGGTCCAGTTGGCCATCATTAACCACCACATATTACACACACACCCATCTATCTGCTCCAGTCTGTTTGAAGAAAATTCAAAGGCAATCAATTGATTTTGTGTGTCTGCTAGAGTATTAAGGTCATAATTTTAATGTAATTTATCCTTCATTCCATGGTAGTGTCCACAGGTGGTAGCTGGTACGGATGGGTTTTGACCCAAAGCACCTTGCAGTGTGGAGGCATTGCGGGCAACAAAGATTCCAATTTTGAGGTCACATTGGGACACAACACCGCACTACAGAACACTCTCAACATTGATTGCTTCCATTTCTTGATGGTTTGGAAGAAAATGATGACCCTAGGTAAGAAACAGCACTAGTCTACTACAGGGATCACTCTTTCTCCAGGTTCAGAATAAGTTAGTCTTAATGCTATCACTTCTAAAGCTAAAGATGGCTTTCCTATCTATTATTACTCTAATGTACTACAGACAACTCTACTACAGTAAAAGTTTACAAAATAATAGCCTAGTCTAACAACTCTAATCTCTAATAATTATAAGAATAAGAATAACTCTCTCTGATAATAATAATATATATTATCCCAAATGTAATGATAGGATGATAGATAGTATATATTAGAATACACCCCTCCTGACCCCCCTCCTCCCTTCACCAAGCCTGCCCACTCTGCTTGCTCTGCCGACCTCAATCCTGCCTCACGGTACTCCGCCGTCCGGTTTCTGGTCCCACATTACTTCACCTCTTCTTGATCCAGTCCTCCTTGAGCCCAAACAGCTATGTACACACCTTCTACAACTTCTATGCTCCACTTTTGCACTCCACCTTGCCTGCCTCCTTTGCCCCTACTCTGTGCCTCAGAGTCCTCTAGTACCCCTCAGTGTTGCTTGTACCAGACGCCCAATGGTGGCTATCACACATTACATTTCTCACACCCGTTGTGGAAATACTCTTTGGTGGATTCAGAGCTTGAGATGGATTTGTGCTTGAAGGGCTGCCTCTCTAATAGCTGGGGATAGCAGGAGCACAAGACAAGATAATATTCTTGCTTATAATTATGGTGACACTAATGAGGATCTTCTTCTGTAGTCTTGTAATATCTATTAATATCTTCTATTCTTCAATGAAATACTCTAATAACTAGTCTTTCCAATCACTCAAAGGATGGACATCAAATAAAAGACCCTAAATAAGATACCCCAAGTATACTCCAAATATTGATGGACAGGTAGCTTGGTAATGGTAAATGATGGCTTCTCTCATTTCAGTACAGTAGGGGATGATGATTCTAAGATACAGTGAGAGGAGAGCCTCTATTTGTGGTAAACTGATTCTAATGTGAAATGAGAAACAGATGTTTTGGCCTGTGCCAGTTCTTATCTAATCTATAAGAGGAAATGAATAAGCTGCGTGGTGTGAAATATTACAATTCTATATGATGAATATTCTGAATTCAGCCTATGTGCTTTACCTGTCTTCTGTGATGTAATTATAAGGATAGATGTGAAGGAGATAAGTGTAAAAGTGACTTCTGAAATGAAAAGTATATAAGAGTGAAAAAGATGAATGTGAAAGTGGTTTCTGAAAATAAAAGAATGTGAGAATGAAGAAATAGTCTTTGATATGAGAGTGAGATGTGTGAAAGAAATATATATGTGAAGGAGAAAAGGGAATATGAGATTTAGAAGAATGAAATATGATGAGAATGGAAAAAGAAACAATGTTAAGTGAAAGAAATGATGAATAAGAGCATAATAAATTTATGGGTGAAGGTAATAAATAAGAGTCTTGGAAAAACAACACCACACAACCGTCTTTCAATTGTTGACGGGTGTTGTCTTTCAAATTTTACCCTTGTGTTTGGATGTTGTCCAACAATTTTTATTTTCATTTTTTTTGATATTTTTTTATTCATTTTTGGGTGTTGTTGGCCTAATCCAACACCCAAGAGGGGTGTGTTTGGGTGTTGGCTTTCCCCAAAAACCCAAGTGGGTTTGTTTTTCTCTTGGGTGTTGTTTGCTTAATCATGCACCCAAGAGTATTGTGCTTGGGTGTTGTCTGTTTTTTAAATACAAAATATTTAAGTTTAAATTTATAAATTTTAAATAAAAAATACAAAATATAATTAAATTTAATTTTAATTTTTTATTTTATAAATTTAAATAAGTTTGAATTCATTTATTGGGGGTATCAAATATGGGAAATCTGAAAACTTAAAACATCATTATCCCCTAAAGTAACACTTTATTTTTGTTGATAATATTTTCAAAAGATACACTTTCATGCCTTATAAATTACTACAAACAAACCTTTCAAGATTGTGGATTGGTTCAAGAGTAAATGTGGTTTTAAGTTTTCAGATTTCACATATTTGATACCCCCTATTATTTTGTATTTATATTTTATAAATTTAAATAAGTTTAAAATTACTTATCTGGTATTTAAGTTTATTTATTTTATATTTGAATTTTATAAATTTAAATTCAATTATTTTGTATTTAAATTCTATAAATTTAAATCTAATTATTTTGTATTGATAATTTATAAATTTAAATTTAATTACTTTGTATTTAATAATGGACAACACCCAAGTGCAATACTCTTGGGTGCGTGATTAGACAAACAACACTCAAGATAGAGAGAAAAAGGCTTGGGTTTTGGGGGTGAGCCAATACCCAAACACACCCTTCTTGGTTGTTGGATTAGGCTGCCAACACCCAAAAATAAAATATTAAAATATTAAAATTATGAAATTATATTTTGTTGGACAAAACCCAAATGCAGGTGTCAAATTGGAAAAACAACACCCGCTGAGCATCTGTTGACAGTTGTTGGGTGTTGTTTGCAAAAAGGCGGGTGTTGTTTTTCCAAGGCTCTATTGAAATTGTTGAAAATATTTGAGACAATGTAGCCAGGATGTCATTCTTGATTGCTAACTTGAACAACTTGGACAGTATAGCTCCTGCTGTACAATTTGTAATTTTCAAGTTGTAAAACAATGGACCCTGGTCTATAATATCTTTCCTTAACATAGTAACAAACCTGAACCATTTCAATTTGGCATCTAACGGTTGTTCCTTTGATTTATTTTTCGCCCGTGTGTAGTCACGGCATCAGCTCACCTGACTCATCAGCGTTTCTTGTATCTTTTATATCAACATGAACTTATTTTTGCCACTGAAGCGCAATGCCAAGTTTAAAATTGAGAATGCAAAAAGCGGCATGGATCCTTTCTGGCCGTAGCGGAAGTCCTTGCAAACAATTATATCTGCATTATTCCAAAGTATGTATAAATGTGATCGAGTTGACTGGATATATGGACTTTGGGAAGACTGTTTTGTCAGATGACCCCATGGGAATCTTCGACGTACACCAAGGGTGCACTAAAAGTTGGTGGGTTCGCTTTGAAAACATTTCTTGGTTTTCAAAATCTTTTCACCAACTTGAAAGAAACGTTTTCCAGACCTGGTTCAAAATATCTCTGTGCGTTAAAAAATCTTCGAAGCGGTTGGTTCCAGGGGAATATTCACAAAATGTCGCGAAAATATCATGTAAACCGTTCACAGCGGTTTCTGAGATATTCTCAAAACATCTCAAATTGGTAAAGCCAACCCGTCCGTCTCGACGTCCGGATTGAATGAAAAAAAATATATTTTGAAACCGGCTCAAGTTGGTCTTTCAGGTATTCTTTTGCACCCGTTAAGAAACCCAAACAGGCACAAACATAGCCGTCTTACCGCCGCCCGAGAAGTTATTGTAGGGCCCTTCCGTCCAGTCGGAATTCGGGAGTACCTAGTCCACGCTCGGTCATCAGCACCCGCACAGTGAAAAATTTATCCCAAGTCGTCTTTTTGACAACCTCTCATCCTACATGTCCGTCATGAGCTCTAGTCCCCCTGGCCGCAAAATTTTTGTCGGAAATCTTGCCTGGATGACCGACTCCGGAACGCTACAATCCACATTTGGGCAATTCGGTGAAGTTCGTGAGTTGGACCTTTCCTGAATCACTTATTCAGCTGTTATTCTTTCTTGCAAGGCAAGCAGTAATATTAACTGCTTCCTTATCTGTCTGACACCTCTTGCCAGTGGAAGCTATTGGTTCGTCGCCCGATTACTTTGTCGTCCATTCAAGAGCTAATTCGAGTCAGGGTTACTGAGAAAATACGCGTATCTGTTGCAGTCATACAAGATCGCAATACCGGCGCCAGCCGTGGATTTGGTTTCATCACTGTGGGCTTGCTTCCTGCTCGCTAGCTTCTAACTCCAGTATCGACTATCTGGCTTCAGGCCTCTAGCCAGTTACATTCTTCTTATCCACAGTGCCATCTCCAATCTGATTGTGGAGGAAAGTCGTCCTCGCTTGCGGGACTCCTTCCCAGTTCTGCCGCTTCCAGCTGCGTTGGAATTACTGTGTCATGCTACAAGAATGTCTTTAAGAGCCTGTTATCCAATTACATAAACTCCACCCGGGCCCTGTGAGCCATCGATTACAATCTGCCTCTTGCCCCGTTTACTGATTTCTGCATCTTCTTTCCCACGATCACAGTATAGAGATGAAGCTGATGCGCAAGCGGCCATCCAAGCCCTGGATGGCCAGCAACTAGACGGGCGTGATATCCGCGTACGTTCTCGTCTTCGCACATTATTGACCAGGACTGATTATTTGATCAATCTGATCACTGTATTTTGATAGGTCAACTTATATGCTACCACACCTCAAGCTGGTGGCAGCGGGAGCGACGACCAATTGCGACTAGGTGCAGTTTCTGGAATATTCTTCCTTCAGCTTCCAGAAGACTGAGTCAGACTTTTTTCGTAGGTGATGGTAGAAATCATAAAGGTGAGTGAAGCAGCTTTTGGCAGTTTGATTCCTTGGGCTCACTGGACCTGTTATTGATTCCATGAGCGATTAGAAAATGCCCAGCATGACCACGTCTATGCTCCGGACATCCGGAGTGGTGAGCAAGTAGAACAAGGTGGCCATATCATTCACTGGTAGTAGTAAGTGTTTCATCACTCGCCATCTGAAGTAACCGCTCCCGCTTGCTCATGTATAATCTTATTAGCTAGCATTCTCCGAGCGGTGGTGGCAGGATGGGGAACCCCAGATCCGCCTCAGACTAAGATTGTGTTGGCGTCCGTTTGCCCGTACCGGGGATCCTTCAATCAATCGATGTGTTGACTCAATGTAGTCTCCAACTTGATAATGCGGGATTACGCGTGCCCTTCTACCAACTCAAGTCCTGTATCTCAATGGCTGTTCTCTTATAATAATTGTAACAACAAAGGCTTCCTCTCATGGGTTCGAGTGAGCAATCAATACCCTTTCTGGTACCTTTGATTCTATCGCTCTCAGAAGCGTGTTGTGTGTCAGATCGGTATCAGGTATTGCGAGTGTCTGTCTTGTGGGTGACTTCTGTGTGGCCGACAGTGGTTTTTGATTGACAACGTGGGGTACCGACCGACGTGTACGCCTGCTCTGCGGATCATGGAAATTGGTCATCTCGTGTCAACAAGACGCACTCATTCATCGGCCCTACGCTTTAGTCGTGAAAGTTGAAGAGGCTGGTTATTTGATAGCTAATAAACTTGCATTGTGGTGGCACGTGGTGACACAGACAAATGGAAGATAAGGGAAACATGAGCTCAAAGGCTGACTTCATCCCACCAGGGAGAATGACAAAACAAAAACAAAAGGAAAATGAGAGTGGAAGTTCAATGAGGTCTTGGATGACAAAAGCAGCTTTGCAAAATAAAAAGAAGAATGATGAGATGTGACGAGTCAGGATGCTTGGGGATAAAGATGATGTTGCTTGAAAGGTAGGAAGGCGATGGCTGTGGTCAATTATCAATCCCGTGATAGGGCGACTTTGGGGCCATAGGTATCAATCTGCGAGGAAGATTTGAGACAGACAGCTAAGATTAGTCAAAGGCTTGAGAGTTTTGTTGGACTGTGCTGTACTCACGACTTGTTGCGTCCAGTTTTCCTCGATGTGAGCTGGGCAAGAGACTACCTTGGCTTTCAAACCTTCAACCATGCCCACGTCTTTGTCATAGAGCTTCTCGAAGGCGCCAATAGTCAGATCGATGTGGGGTTTGCCACTTTGACAGCCTCCGCAAGAATCAACGATCCGTACAAGGATATGTTTTTTCGGGTCCGATTGATGCTGAATCTTGACAAACGCGCCACACTTGGGCTTGCCAGGCCACTGAGGTAAAGTTTTGGTATATTCTGTCAGCTTGGGGCAAATTGATAGCTCTTGATTGCGATTAGGCCTCACTTCAATTGTCACTGCAGCGACCATCGAATCGTCGGTGGGAGCCCAGTTGTCCGCGTCCGAAAAACAGGCCGGAAAGAGGAGATCGTGCCCGGTGTACCAGGTTATTCTGGACAGAGTAATAATGCAAGAGTTAGACTGTCAGCAGATTCATTTATTTCTTGGTCGGTTTCTTACTCACACCACACGCATGGCCCTTCTGGCCAAGGCTGTCCGCCGGTGGAAGGAGTTCTTGAGCGTGTCGGGTACCTGCCTCTTGGCCATTGTGACCGCCTCCGAAAAGCTTCCTGGCCATAACAGTTTGCCGGTTTCGGGGTTCCTCTTGAGGAGGACTGGTGTGGAGGTTGGGAATTCGGAGCGTTTCTCTAGGGGAGAAGAACTGCTTTCGTCTCTTTTCATGCGAGGAGCTACTGAAAGAGAAAACCACCCTTCGTCATCGGTACCGCGGACCTCAAGTTTAGAGTGACTAGCATCTCCGTCTTCGAGGGCCCAAGTGCAAGAGATGAGGATAGCAAAAAATGTGATGGGAGTCGTAAAGTGAAGTCTCATGGTGAGCGATTGGAGTCAAAAACGATAGTATGCGGTGAAGGGATTGAGGGTGTTGGGTGCTGAGAGGAAGGAAAGAATGCAGGACCTGGCTGGAGGGGGGGGGGGGGCGGCGGAGATGATGTGCTTATATGAATACGGCTTGCGAGAAACCTGCTATTTTGGCGGTAGAAACCAGGGCGTGAAACGTGAGAGTCTAAGAGAATGATGCAAGGTTGACAAGTCGACAAATAGCCAACGTGTCAAGCAAATGCATCAACAATTCAAATGACATGTGAGCTGAAAATCTGAGAGAGAGAAGACCGCGTATTCCGCAAGGCTGTGCGTCGGGAGGCCTACGCACTTACAAAGGGAAGAATGTTATCTTTAAGGACAAGTGGAAACACACGAATTAGGTATGGTGTGAAGGTGCTGCCGGTCGGTGTCTAACCGCATACTTCTTCATCCGCTTGTGGAATCGTGAACTTGTGGAGTTTCTGTGGGGTACAACATAGACGGTCCCTACCACATGGTGACTGAAAGTGGTCGAAGGGACTCTGGTGTTCTGAATGGGGTGGTGACTCCGCTTTCTCGCGCTTTGTCCGTTAAGAGTCGAGACAGGTGTGGGTCGGAACGGTCGCGATAGACCATATACCAATTTGTTCATCATGATGTAAACACGCCGACAGTGATTCTAGAAGAGCCACTGCAAAACATCAACACACAATTGTGGGGTCCCAAGGCCGCGGTGGTCATTGTACCTTGGGTATATAGTACTAATTTAAGGCGGAATTTGAGCCCCATTCCAAAGCCGAAGTCGCTGTGTGATTGTTGAATTTCTGGAGGCAACGTCAAGATAATAAGGTTCATTGGACAGGTGGCAAGCCGCACATCATGGTGTTGATTCGGATCGGTGAGGAAAAGAATGCATAAAAAGCTGCAGGGCATTGTATCCAGTGCCCATAGGGGGCAGCTGCATGACAGGTGGTTAACGAAAAAAACACTGCGTACAAGGCGGTACTTGTGCAAGCAGCATACGATAGGGTACGCTGCTCTCGACGGCGGGTCGAATGAACGAACAGTCGGTTGATATATGAGAGAGGTATTGATTTCAGGCAAATGATGGGAAAACAATGTTGGAGTTAAATGCTCGGTACGGAGTTGGTCGGCTCTTCATGACATCCATTCGGTTATGTTTTCTTTAAACAGGTGGGAGGCTCCAAAAGACAATGTTGGTTTGAAGGAAAAAAAGAGATGGAATAGCTACATGGAAAGTGTGGAGTGTTGCTGAAAATAAACCAGATATAAACAAGTTTTCCAAGTCTAAAGATAGACAATCACAATACACCCAAGGACGATAAATGTAAAAGAGTGTGGTTCATGTCCATTGGTCCTATGTAACTAAACAAAACTTTTTGATAACAAAAACACAGCCTCTATAGCGAAATGCTTGAGGCACCCAAAAAGAAAAGGTAAAATTGAAAAGAAAATCACCGGCTTGCCAGTGGGACACGGGAAAGGTAAAAGTCACAGCAAAAGGTGCCAGGGTCCAGCGTGGAGAAGCTCATCGAGCTGGTAGATAAGGCCAGTAGTAAAGAAACGGGTGCGGTCGAAACGTAGCCTAGACGAGAGTCCGAGGTGTCGAGTAGGGAAAGCCGTGATTGGGGGAAAGGAAGAGGTTACGTCATCGAAGCGATAGGTTGTTTGGGGCCGTAGCGACTGATCTGTAGCAGAAATCAAGTGGTTCGTGGGGGGTTAGCACGGTGGAAGTAATCGATAGGGGTCATTTCTGGGAGGTAACTTACCACATCGTCATTCCAATCTTTCTCAATCTTAGAAGGGCAGGGGATGACTTTGGCTTTGAGTCCTTCAACCATCCCAACATCCTCATCGTAGAGCTTCTCAAAGGCCGCTTTCGTAAGGTCAAGATGGGGTGAACCAGGCGCGCAGCCGGCGCAAGTGTCGACGATGCGGACGACGATCGATTTGGATTTCTTGGAGTGGTGATGAATTCTAACAAAAGAGCCGCATGGGGGCTTACCGTCCCACTAAACGGCGAACGGAAAGTCAGTTTCCGTGTTGGCAAGAGCAGTGTTTGGAATTGTTCCACTCACTTGGATGGTAACAGCAGCAACCATAGAATCGTCAGTGGGTGCCCAATTGTCACTGTCGGCAAAGCACGATGGATATAAAAGATCGTGGCCAGTGTACCAGGTGATTCTAGGCGATAAGCGGTGGTGTCAGGATAGTCTGCATTCAGCCGCAGGAAGATACTAGAAATGATGAACTCACACCACACGCATAGCTCTTTTGACAGTGGATGCGCGTCTTTGAATGGAGCGTCTGAGCATGTCGGGGACGTCTCTCTTGGCCATGGTGAGTGCCTCTGAAAAGCTGTCGGGCCAAACCATTTTTCCTGTGTCGGGACTCCTTTTGATGAGAAGTGGGGTGGACATTGGGGATCCCGAACGTTTCTCAAAATTTGAACCGCTGCTTTCGTCCCTCTTCATGCGGACCCCAATTGAGAGGTCGAAGTGTCCTTCGTCATCCGTGTTGCGGGCCTCGAGATTGGCATGGCTAGCAGGTGTTTCAAGAGCCCGGTTGCAGGAGATCAAAGTAACAAGGGCCGTGAAAAAAGTTGTGAATTGGACTCTCATGGTGAGTATGGTAAGAAGGTGATTCAGGAATGAAAGTATAGGGTCAAGTGACCGGTAAGACTAGGATGGCGAGAGGAATAGGAACGGTATGGACAGCTTCGATGGCAAGCAGAGCCGGTTATATCTAGGTTGAGTTCTGTAGTATGTAATTTTGAGATGTGAATATCAAGTGTGAGATTGATAGGGGGTTGACGCCGCCTTGATATATATGCAGCGGATAGCGGTGGGCTTGCAGACCTTGTAAAAAATACTACCTTGTGTGGAAAGCTTATTTCCCGAGAGAGAACTGAGAATGTGGTGGTGGGATGGAAGTTGGAAGGTTGGCGGGCTAACCGGAATATATAGACAGTTCCGTTTGGTAGCAAGTAGCGTTGCTCAGTCGGTTTCGCTCAGGGGGCGGTGGTCGGGCCAGTCCGAGAAGATGTGAAGGTTTACAGTTGCGCTGGTCCATACATTCCCAACCTGAGTAGGTCAGGTAGGTCTGACTATTGATAACTGAGATAATTCGCTTCCAAACGATGCCAATCCAGTCGTAATTCCCTTCTCTATCTTCATCAATTACAAAGCTCGGTTCCCACTATTGTGTGTATATCTGTATTCTTTATCAGAGGGCCAATTCTCTGATCGGCCTGCACTTGAGCTCAATCGAGAAAGGCCCCTTGTTCAGCTGAGCCGGTCCCAGAAGCAAACCACCGGATCAACACGTCCCTCTTGTTTCCAGAAACCCAACCAGCTCCTCCTGCGTAGTCGGTTACCCATGGCCACTGCAACGGGCTGACACAGGATGCCAGGGGGAGAATCGATGGAAGAGTGCGATTCTGCCCTATGTACTGTCGCGCACAGAGCTTCTACTGCTCAGCTTCCCGAAGGCTGGTCTAAGTGCAGCACTGCAGTACATAATACCGGCAACGCAGCACCAACCCCTGAACACAGATGACCGTCAGCGGAGAAGCAACAAACAGCCTCGGGAGCTCATGGGCTGATTGATCACTATCGGACGAACGACGAAGCGAACAGTCGCAACGCAAAACATTCTATCAAATCTATTACGAGAACAGGCTTTGTTGGAATTTGAAAATTTCTCTGAGTCTTAAAAGCCCAGAACTTTCTTGTTCGGTTGGATAACTCAGAAAGTATTGTGTGGGGCAATGAGTTACAGCTATTCCGGGAAGTCTTGTCCACTTGGACTTGCAAATTATTTTTTATTTTTTTATTTTTTATTTTTTTACTGAACTGGACCTGTCAGAACTGAACTACTGATGACAGCTGTACCTCCTCGGCTGTAGTTCAGTACAAAGAAAAATTTCAAAAATTTCAAAAAATAAAAATAAAAATTG
>LUKR01000307.1:9998-22477 GCA_019395275.1 Puccinia brachypodii | reverse complement strand
GCTCCTGATTAGTAGTAGGCTGACAACTGGGATGTTCTCAGCCCAGACAACTTATGCAGGTAGTGTTGCACACAAATATCCAGTGACTACCATATAGCTAAAACATAGGAAAAGACAAAGGAAAAATTCATAATTACTAGTGAAAGGTACAGGAGACACTACATGTACTGAGTGATCATATGAGTATTACTGTGTGTGTTGATCACTAATCATATTCAGGTATTCATTGATCACTGAGTACAATAGGAAGATAAAGATAACAGAAGAGTAAGAAACTGATTATCACTGAAGTCATTAAAAAGTTGAGTATCAATTTATTATAGATGAATCTTGTGTTCAGGCTACAATTTAACAAAAAATGATAATAGAGAACCAGGACAAGAGAGGTCTTCATGAGATATAGGTTAAATAGATACCAATGCTGGGATTGAATTACAAGTCCATCAGACCAGATTTAAAAATCCTGATCAAGACACAAGTTGAGTGATTTGACCTGGGAGCTTATCTTTAAATTCATAACTTTGGATATATATCACATTTTCCTATTCTATCTCAACTCTCTATAAGGATACAACACTTCTGAATCCAAGGCTCTGATTGAGTATGAGTACTTCTGGTAAAGTCAGGTTAACTAATTACCCAACTCTACTCTTGTTATTGGTAAATTGGGCTATAGGGAGAGAGAGAAAGCCTGTTGATATTCAGGCATATGGAATGAGGCTGTGTTTGATTTTTTAAATCTATACACAACTTCTTCCTGGGCTCTGATTAAGGATTGGTACCTTATGGCAAGTTGGTTTAACAAATTGTAGAACTCTACCCTTGTTAAAGGTGAATTGATTTTAGACTCAGGGAGATGGAATGAGGCTGTGTTTGTTATTCAAAATGGAGATACATTTGAGATAAATGATCATCATCCTATAAATTATTGAATCAGGTCAACTACTGGTCAATCAAGACCATAATATTTATATGCAGGTGTTATATAGTAATAGCAGGGTTCAAGATTGACAGTCAATCTTTATAAGGCCTTACTGACAACATTTTTTTTAAATGATTATCTGGACTGATTGATCTGGGCACCTCTTTTCATTTTTCATTTTTCAAAAAAAAAAAAAAAAAAAATGTTGATGAAATCTGTAAGATGGGCTTGAAAAATTTCTAAGTATTCAATTGTGAAACCCCCCTAGTGAATCCATCAACAGCACTACAAGTGTGATTGTATCAGATTCCCAAATCCAGCATTATATTGTCAGATGAAAAATGTGATATTGTATCAAACAAGACTAACATTAAGTATACCAGAGCTGATCTTTTGTCAACCAAGAATGAAATTATGTCTGTCATGGCTGAGGTTGAATCTACTCTACCTATGTAATATCAGCATCACTGATATTATATCAGATTTGTACATCTGATATAATTGTTTGGCCCAAGGATGTTATATCAGAACATCAAAATTCAATACAATGCTGGTTATGCTGATATTATATGGGTTGGGTAGATACAATATTAGGCATGATAGATGTAGTGTCATTATTGGTAGACACAATATCAGCTCTGGTAGGCATATTATCAATTTTTTCTGATACAAGATCACCGGAGGACTTCCCGTTGTCTAAATTTGTTAATTTAGACAGCCGGGCTAAACTCTGTTTGCTGCTGAAAATCGTTTGACCTTGAGATTTCACCAGCTAACATAGTTTAGCTGGGCTGTCTAAATCAAGACATCTGAGTGACGGTAAGTCCTCCACTTTTTTTGGTCTGACCTAATGCCAGATTTGAGAAAATCTGATACAATCACTCTAGCAGTGCTGCAGTGTACAATGTAAGTTTTGATTTTTGATTTTAAAACCTGGTCTTATTGTACATAAAAGGGCCGCAAGTGTCTCAATATGACAGGGAACCAATTGATCAGAAATGATAATTCTATATATTACCTATTTATAAAGGTTGAAAGTTTCTTGTAGGTTACATATCTCTCGATATTCCTTTTTTTTCCGTTTCGAGTCTTGATCGAGCTCTGACTGACACAAATAAACGTAAGTATTACTTCGAGTAATGTTTTACGCCCATTTCTCTTCTTACCCATCTTTAATTATTTTTTTCTCTCTCATAAATTCTGGGCGGAAGGTGGAGCACGTGTATGGAGCTGAAAATTAGAGTTAGATTGCACGTTTTCTCCTCGTCTCTTGTTCGGGCCCGGCCCAGGCTTGTTCCAGACTTTAATATCCTATCTATAATCTTGTATGGATGTGATTAGCCAGCTCTTTTTATTTATGTCGCAGCCATCATCTATTTTATGTATATCCAAGATGGTGGAAGTTCGATCGAAATGTTGACATTCGATACATAACAATTATCAAGACCCGAGGGTTTTTGTGTGTCCCGGCCAAGCGGTTGGCCGCCATGATCCAGAGAGCAGTAAAGTCCGCGGTGGTAAGCCGACATTGTGAAAAGCCGGAGCTTGGTTGTAGTGATGTTATCATCCCCTGATCAACAAGCGCTAAACAATGGTGTGCATGGGTCCCCTTTCCTTGAAGAATTGGATGTAGTGATTCCAGCCTTAGCTTCTGCTGATCCGGTGGAATCCAGGATGGCTGAGTGGAGTGTTGCCATGGCCGGCTTACCGATCCGCCCTTGGCTGGGTTGCCTGCCTCCCATCGTCACCGGCTTGCGCTGGGCACTCCGGCCGAGTCGCTAAGCGATCGACGGCCAGACCGATGGAAGCCTATTTCACAGCAGGGCTGAATCATTAGTATGGATCTATGTGTAAGCAGAGTGGACGGCCAGATCATGGAAACGAGCTTCCCTTCTTGGCTTAGGAACCCAAAAAAAAAGATCAAGAGCTGGGCTTACATCATCGAAATTCGTCCATCTCAAATTTGATTTGGTCTCTCACTGTTGCACGGTGGGGCTCGATCGACCGTTTCGAAATTCCAACCGTCTTCCATTCAAAAGCGCTCCTCTTACTCCAGCCATTGATGCCAACCAGCATTACCATCAGCCAAACCCAAACCCAAATCCAAAGCCACAGCCAGCGTCTTTCAACATTGAGCAGCCAGAAACTTTACCCGCAAACTTAGTCTGAGCCATCTGCACCGAGCCAAGAAGGGGCGGCTGAAGAAAACCAGGCAGAACTAATCCGCAAGTCGGCCCAAGTGCTGTGCACGGACCGGCCTATATAAACCCACCCACCCCCATCCATCCCTGCCCCCTGCCCCCTGCCCCCAGCATGTCTCCATCTGACTCCCTCCCCAGACCACCTAAGCGTGAGCAGACCAAACATATTATCACTGAAAACTGAAAACTGGAAACTGGAAACTGGAAACTGAGACTCACCCTTACTTGCATCAATCCAGTTATCAATCCCACCATGCCTACCACCTCCAACCTACTCGGGCCTCGTTCTCAGCCGCAAGCCAGCCAAAATAGCAACAGCAACAACAACCTCTCACCACTATCACCCACCTCTCAAACCAGAAACAAGCCACTCATCTTCTCCTACCAAGATAAGGAACCGCTATCGGCAGTACCCCCCAACCTACCATCTTCTTCATCATCTCAATCATCCCAGTCCTCATCCAACTCAAAACCTCAACCTCAAGCCCAACAGCAACAACCAGAACTCAATCCATCGCGCCCTCGCATCAGGACTGACTCGTTTTTTGGGATCGATACCATCGAGCCCTTTCAACAATCACCACAGCCCGTCTCTGCCACTCAACAACCATTCATCAACAACCTACAAAATACAGATCGGCAAGCAGATCACAATCAACCTGCCGGCCAAGGTCAACCTACCAACACGCACCTGAGACCATCGTCATTCTATGGGCTTCAAGTGGATCCCAACGCCGAACGCTCACCAGATCATTCGAGCCCACACTACAGATCAAGCGGCACGAACAGCCCCTCTTCCAGCCTACCGCCCGACGCAGCCGATCACCGTCAGCGCCAATACAACGCAGTCTCTCTTGGTCGTTCCAGCCAACGTCGTCAATCTAGTAGACTCAGCTCGATCCCTCATCCTCAAGAGGGTTTAATTCTCGATCCTAATAACCCCAACAGTCTCTCGGCTGGCCCGTTACTCGATCACAGCCATCTTAAACCTGGAAATAAAGCCAAACTCTTGAACCACGCCAAAAGTAGGTAGCTTTCCCCCCAACAGGTGGTATCCACACGAAAAACAAAACAGCAAAGCTTACATTTCCCATTTCCCGCACCCCTGATCAGCACTCGAGCTCTACCGGACCAATGCCAAGAAAACTAACGACCCTGAGGTCATGTTCGAGTTTGGATGTTTCTTGATGGACTTGGTGAAAGAGATGAACAGCGAGGATGAGGAAGACTGGTGAATACGAAATCAATAACTCTCCTTGCAGAGAACAGTCGGACTCATTTTCTCTTTTCCAGTAAATCCAATGACGGTCATACCGATTCGCTCGATGGCCAAAGACGAAGGTCTATTTTAGATCCTTCTCCCAAATCGTCATCCCCTGGGTGTACAAACAAGTATGTTGTCCTATCTGACATGCATTTTGCAGGGGTTCTATGTATCTGACTCAGTTTATGTTGTCGCAGTGAAAGAGAGAAGGAAAAGGCTTCACTCACTCAGGAGGCGTTATTCTTGCTTCAAAAACTATCAAACCGAGGGCATGTCCAATCCCAATTCTTATTAGCGGATTGTTACACGAAAGCGATCGGGACAGGGGGTGGCGTGTCGTCTGCAGGCCTTCAACAGCTTGGTAGCGGTGGACCTGCATCCGATCTTTCCAGTCCCATGGCCCGGAAGGGCTCAAAACAAGACTTTGAGCGCGCCTTCCCTCTCTTCGTCCTTGCCGCTAAACACGGCCACGTTGAAGCCATGTATCGTGCCGGACAATGCTGTGAGTACGGATGGGGAACTCGCAAAGAAAGAGATAAGGCTCTCCAATTCTATCGGTCAGTCTAGCTTTCTTATCATTCACATCAAACAACACACGTTCGTCTCATTCCTGTCTGTTCTGCGTACAGAAAAGCTGCAATTGCCCAGCATCCTCTGGCCATGTACCGACTGGGCTTGGCTGATCTAAATGGCGACTTAGGCCACCCAAGAAAGCCCAAAGATGGAGTGAAGTGGCTTAAACGAGCGGCTGAGGTAAGTATTTTCGACTGGATGATTACATAATAAATTGGTTGCTCATTGACTCCGTGGTCATCATAAGTTGGCAGACGCGGCACATCCCAATCCCTTACACGAGCTCGCTCTGCTACATGAACGTGGTATTGAACACGTGGTCTTTGTTGATTACGACTATGCCGTCGAACTCCTCGCCCGGGCAGCTGAATTGGGCTACGCCCCTAGTGCATATAAGTTAGGCGAATGTTATGAATACGGAAGGATGGGTTGCCCTCAAGATGCGGCCTTGAGTATCCATTATTACAGTTGAGCTCTTTTCCTGCCACTTTCACTTTTATGTACTATTCTCATTGAAACTCGATTCCGATCCGCACTCTTCTCAGACATTGCCGCTCAGCAGAACCACAAGGAAGCTTGCTTCGCCCTTACGGCTTGGTATCTCGTCGGTTCTCCCGGAGTCTTACCTCAATCGGATACAGAAGCTTATTTATGGGCCAAGAAAGCGGCTGAAGCCGGCTTAGCCAAGGCTGAATATGCAGTTGGATACTTCACCGAGGTCAATACAATTCTTCAAGCGAGTGAGAGAGAGAGATGTACTGAGATCATTCTTCTTCCTCTTGCCCAGGTTGGTGTCGGAACCACTCGAGATGAACGAGCAGCGCAACGCTGGTTTATGAGCGCTGCTGAACACGGAGACAAGCGAGCCAAGGAGCGCCTCAAGAACGTACCTGGGGGAGTGACCATAATCGAGGAAGAAAACAAACAAGATAAGAGTAACAATGGTGGTAAACGTAAAAGCCGATCTAGTCTTGCTGGTGCTGCTGCTGGCGCTGGTGGACGTAATTCCAGTGTTCCTCCTATGCCTACTCAGAACCTTCATCCTTCGGCCCCTCTTCCCCACTCTACTACTACTCCTGGTTTATCTCCCACCGCCAATGAAAATAAAAAAGGGAAAGAAGACTGTATTATCGTGTAATTTTCCTTATTTCGTTTCTTGTTTTATTATTCATTATTGTATTTCTTGATTTATCAATTTCGTCGGGGTTTTTTTTTGTCAGCTCTTCCAATTTTCTCTCTCTACATCAAAAAAACTTACATACATAAATATATTGTTTTTCTCCTCTTCCATTTTTTTTTCTGTAGGTTTCCTTCTCTTCTTCTTCACACTTCTAAAACTAACTAACAATTAATTAATTGATTGAGTCAGGTTTAACGTATGTAAGGGGTTATATAACTGTTTATAAATATCTATCCATCTATCTATATATATGTATATAGCTTAATAATTTACTCTGTGTACATACCTAACTGAACATAATTGATTGATTTCCCCCCCTTTTTTTTGCTATAAAATTCGTTTTTGAGAATGAACAGAATTGCACTAAGATACCTTTTACTTATTTAGTTCATAAACCAAAGCAATGATCCCTGTTATTTGTTGTTAGGATTGTAGTTTTGGGTGAATTATGTGCGAGACTCATAGATGAGTATGTATTGAAAGTAGCCACTGTCAGCATATTTTTGTTTAATACTCCACATACATATTTACCGCCTTTGTCTTGAATCCTCAAAACGAAAGACACCTGCAACTGCAGCGATACGGCCAGGGAAGATACAATCAATATAAGGCCAAGCTCACCGACCTACCAGCCGAGCTGGTTCGCCAGATAATCGACCTTGTGTGATAATCATGACCACACTCACGATAGAATCGGAGAGTTCCGACAGACACCGAGATCTCATGTGGAGCACAGGGAATACGACGATGGCTCTTGCCGCTTATTAGGGCGTGGAATACCAGCTCGGGCCCTTGACCCTGAGCCGGTAAATGTTTATAAGCCCTTGATCATCAGTCTCTTTTGGATCCTAACAAAGCATGCGCTTAATAATGAACTGAAATATTTGGCCGAATCAATACCGCCCCATAGTTACCTACAGTTTTATGGCCAGATGGTAAGTACTATTATTTCGATAGCCTTATAGTGAGCAGACATATTCGTACGGAACATTCATTACTCCGGCTCTGCAGGTCTTTCACCAAGGCCATTGTTACCTTTCGCTTTGATCAGCCACAACTTTCAAGAGTGCGTCCAGGAGAGGCTGATCTTCAGGAATGTCTCTGTGGGTGATCCATGGCGGGCTCAGTTACTCACTGGTGATTCCTTCTACCAACAACCATGATGAGGAATGTTTGCATGCCTCATGTGGCTCTATGGCAGAGCTATAAATATGTAAGATCAGGAGGACCAAGCTGAACTGAGCCATCTTCATCTTGATTCAAGTGAAGGACAAGCCCTTTGTGAACGTGGACCAACAGAAGAAGAGTTCACAAAAGAAATGGTAGGGAAAGGGAGTAGACGAAGTAAATGGTCAGGGTTATTGCAAAATTCATGGAGTTGTAATATTCTGAATGAACATGAAGGAACCAGGCAAGGAAGTGTGATAGCCGGGGTGAGATGTCACAGTCCGTGAAAGGCGATCGGTGCTCTGACGACACCCGGGCTCCTCGGGGCCAGCCTCACTGCGCCTGCGATTCGTCGGCCGAAGACTGAGGAGACGGTCAACAGATGTTTAACCATTTCCGATGGAAACCACTTGCTTGTCTGCTGAACATCTGGATCGTACTCTGGCTGGTTGTTTCGCTCGGAAGTACCAATCTGGTCTTTGCCGCCTCAGGTCCGTCAGTTAATAAATAGTCATTTCCATCGAAAAGCTGACGAGAAACAAGATGGTGACCTTCCTCTGACCAACGATGTAATTTTCTAGATGATCACATCAGGGATGGCGTACCTAAACCCCAAGCGGCTACTCCACCAACGCCGCACAGCTTCGACCAATACGATGAGATCGAGATAGAGCAGGCCATACCCGCCGATCCAGCTCCTGCGTCTCCCCCCACGCCCTTCTCTCAAGCGAAACTGCAACCCGATTGGAGTAATACACCTCTTGGTTCGGCTGCGGGCTCGACTCGCGAAAGATACACTGGCAGGGAATATAGATTCGGGAGATTTGTCATCCGACCGGCTCAGTTAAAGCTCGAAGGATTCATGCTCGTCGCTTTGGTCATCTACACTATAGCGAGTTATCGTGGCAAAAGCAAGAACGAGCGCACTGTTTCACACTGGTGGGATTCCCACTCTGAACTCCTTCGCAAACACTTTAGTCAGGTGGGCGCTGGAACGAATAAAGGTTATATCGCGGATGGCCCGGCTCTATTCTACGGCTATGCTACCGGTCGAAAGGGCTGCCAGGCATTGACCGTACGTTTTGGACTTCGACCTCGTCAAGATCTACCGTTTATGATCTACGAGGAACTCCGGGCTGCGATCGATTTCAGTTGGACCGGTCGGAGTGATCGGCTTGAATTGGTTTGGTCCTTGGCTCCAAACAATAGGTCTTTCGAGGCAAAGGATTCCTTTGTTTGGGCCTTGGTCGAGAAACGTGTGATGAATGTGGTTCGCGAGGATAGATGGGATGTGGTGGGTCTCAATTCATGCTGCTTCCCCTCGAGTCAACCCCTCTGGTTTTTGATACGAAGTTTTCTTGAGTGAATCCTTTTAGCGGACGTTTACCGAAGTCAAAGAATCTAATCAGTTACCATCACGGCTTGTATTCATGTCTGAATCTGGGGAGATCAACGAGCAAATCATCAAGTTTGTCATATGGCACATCCAACCAGCTCACATTGTTCATGAGCTAATCTTGAATACTCGGAAATTGCTTTGACCAAAAAAAACAAAAAACAGGAGCAAGGAACTTGGAATTTTACAACTATTGCAGAGTAATCCATCGAGCTTGGAGTGGTTTGATAGTTTGGTACTTTCAGGTACCTCCCAGCAAGAACCATCACTCTCGTACGTTTGATTTATCTCTGTGCCGCTCGCGAGTATGGAAGCCAGAGCCAATTTTCTAACCCACGATCAAAATTCAGTGAGCTCCCTCTACCTCCAGCTCCCTCTTCGCGTACAGTCACGCTTCGACTTCGATTACCACCGGACTCCCGAACTTTAGACACGTTGCCATTGATTGAATTCTGTTTCAATTTAATTGACTCATTAGACCAAGCAATCTTCTTGACATCTGTGGCTACAAGCAAGCTTACGAAAAGGAGAGCCGAGATCTCGAATCTCTTGCTAGAAGAAGAAAAGAAATTCAAGGAACGTGAGAAGGAGGAAGAACGTCGAAAACGATCTAAACTTGCTCAGGAAGAGAAACTCGCCAAGATGTCCCCTTCTGAACAGAGGAAATTTAATGAAAGGGAACGCAAACGAAATGCGGCTAAGATCGGTAAAACTTCTGTTAAACGGAAATAAACCTCGTTTTGATACCGCTATTCCCTCGATCTTGTGTATATTCATTCTCAATCTTGTTGACGTAGATACGTAGAGGTAACATCAAATTCAAAAAAGCTTATATATATACAACATATCTCACCCGTTTTTCAACTGTTTTTCTAACTTCAATCTTCTATCGATAGCCGTTTCTCCGGAAGCAAAGTGATATTTGTACTTCAAAACATGGGAGGGAAACAAATACAACAGTGACGAGTCTGATCAGAAGTGTAATGCAGGTGAACTCGGTACAAGGAACAGAGGGACAAGATATTGCAATTTCACAATTTGCTATGGCGTAGACATGTGGCCGACGAGGAGGAAATTCGTCGTCGCCGCAGTGACAGGCGTCATTGAAATGTTTGTCTCTCGAATCTTTCGAGGGCTCCGCTACTAATATAGATTCCACGTGGTTACCCACGCCGACATAGAGTCATCGTCCCCCAGAAACCTCACAAACCGGGCACTGGGTCGGGGACATCAAGAGGAGCATATGCGGGCAGACAATATCATCCTTGCAGCACCGGAGTGACTCTAGAAATATAGATAACAGCGGTTTTGGTCTTGACATGAAATCATGAGACATGGGTGTTCATACGCAGAAGCAATCAGAAAATACAACAAGCTTGTTTATGAAGGACGCTGTAGCATCTGGGAGTCCCGCTGAACGAATTGCCTAAACAACCTGAGGTCATAGACACGCAAGGAGAAGCAGCATCGGGTGAGCGCGCGAACTCGTCTGTCTCTTAACCAAGGAATTGGGGATACATCGACGATAAAGTAGAGATGGTGACGGCCATGAGGGTCAAAGACGGGGGACGCTCACGGATTCAAGATCGGCTGTTGTGAGCTGCGGCGGCAGAAGCTCTGGCCGCGAATCCATCGGATGCGACATGACCGCCGTTCGAGCGGGCTTCGGCCGATTGGATCCGCCCGGCGGCTTCGGACGTCATCCCACCACCCTTCGCACCACCGCCACCGCCACCGCCTCGACCCTGTTGATCAAAAACACAATGTGATCAATTGTTGGCTCAAGTCTCGCCGACAATGCCCCGGTATTCCGTAGGCTTACAGTTTGGCCATGGGCAGCACCACCGCCAGAGTTTCCTTTGGAAGGCATTTTTCAACCGAAAATAAACCGGATTCTTTTATTGATATGTTTGAAGAGGATGAAGTTGGGCGATTGAGTAGGCTATAAAGATCCAGTTGAGGTCAGGATTGGTGGTGGTGGATGAGGAAGCAGCAAGCAAGGATTGATCAGCACATTGAAAAAAAAAATCCTATGTGCGGTTGCTGCTCTGGGGTTACTGCTCAGCGGAGCCAGCATTTCACTAGGCCGGGTGAAAACTTCATAGGCAGTTGTAGGCGTCGGGGATAACTAGCTCACCTTTTTTGTTCTTTTTTGACGGGGGATCGAGAAGGATGAATCCTGGCAAGAAAGTCAAGGAGGTCACTAGAGATGGGGAGGAAATTGACACGATCAGTCCAATCAAATATATACCCTTGCCGTATCTCTACATATACATAGGCTTCCTTCAAGCTCCGAGGTTTTCGGAGAAGAGCCAGGGCTAAATGTTTTGTAGATACTATCTACATTGAAGTAAATCCGACTACTGAGCACGTCAGATTTCGGTTTATTTGTTCGTAAATAAATATTTATTTAAATATTTACTGTTCCCGCACGGAAATCGATCGTTGACAATTGATGACTTGTTCATCTTCTTCGAAGCGAGTCCCAAAATTCAAATCGCGTAGACGGGATAAACGTTGAGCCATGATAAGATTGATGGGTAGACGATTCAATTCAACTTGAGAGTTTAGACTACTACAACACGTTCCAGAACTCTCAACAAATCCCTCTGGTTCTGAGAACGGGTACAGGCAACATGAATTCACCTTTTCTGCAAAGTTGTTTGGCAAAGCATGAGGTGTGTTGTAGCCAACAAACACGTCAGATTTTGTTTTATACTCCGTGTAGGCGGAGGGCCACACCCAGACAAAACCCGCGTCGAGTCATGACTTCGCGAAACGTCTGTAGATCCATCGATCCAGTCGTTTGGAAGGAATGAGAAGGAATCCTTGACGAAAAGCGAGGAGACGCGTAAGGCCCAATATGTATCACAATATCATACTTCCAAGTTGAATGATCGACATGGAAATTCGTGATTGGTTTACATATCAGCGCTTGAATTCAGGCGTATTTTCCTTCCGTCGCGATTACTTTTCAAAAAAATAATAATAATAAAAGTGGCAAAGTGATTGTAGACTCAGTTACCTTAACTTGCTGGACTTTTTGACCCAAGCGTAGAGTCATAGAAATTCAAGTCCAAGAAGACCAGGGCAAACCCTGCCGAATTCACTCAACTCAACGACAAACTTCTCAAGTCAGATCTTTGGTCATGTATCTGTAATAGTTCTCTGTCGATGAGGTGAGAGGTATAAGGAGGCTCAGTTCGTGGTAGTCAACGATTGTATTTATTTGCATGGTGATAGTGATAGAATTTCCTTGTCGGATAGTAGGAAGGGAGCGTATAAAATTAAAATGGACATATTATAATCAAGTCAAACATAGATCGTGACGGGTTTCATTGTTCGCAGACCGCAAGAGTGAAGTTGAGGTTTCACGAAAGTAACATATTGTTATAGTTTACAATCATGGACTCGGGTCAATTCCAACGCCATGAAAGCTATCAGTAGCTCCTGTTGAACCAAACATTGGTATTAGCGCTGTTGACGGCTTATCTGTTATCGGCTAGGGGATACTTACCCTTGGTGAATCCTCTGAACATGAAAGGGTGAGGGTAGATACCCCTTTCGAATCATCATCATCGGTTAACCAGGAATCCTTGCGCTTTTCATCTGTGTGATGCAATCAAGCAGACAATCAGATATCTCGCCAGCCGCTCACTCATGCAGATAGGGAAGACTGACTTTTCAGCTCAGCTATCAACTCTCCGTTATGGCCGTCAACTTGGGTGTAAACTGAACCTGGGGGGGGGGGGGGGGGTTGTTACGGTTGATGGGGG